>JARACY010000965.1:0-70232 GCA_029255725.1 Scrobipalpa atriplicella | reverse complement strand
ACAAAGAGAAAATGCCAGTGGACACGATTCGGCGTAAACCAGATTTAACTAAAATAAAACCATGCCCGTCATTTTCCGCCTTAAGCGAACAGAAATGGATCCCTTACGCGCAGTGGCCAGTATTATACAAATCTAGCGTTGACCTAATTTGTAACGGAAGGTACGTAGCTAACGACTAAGACTTTAGTTAGAGGATGAAGTTAGAACTACACTGTTAATGTATGAATTACCAAAACTGAACCACATTGAAAGGTTGTACCTAGGTATAGAGGCTACCTGGTACACCCTGTAAAAATAACACAGACTGATCTGATGATTTATCACAGTTACGCAAAAAAGTTAAAATAATAATGGAAAGTTTAAAAGGGCGTAGCAGGATAGTCTTGGTAAAAGTGCCCCCAGAGCTAGAAGTTTCAAACTGTGGCCAATCGATACCTTATATAAAGATAGTGTAATGTGCAAAATTTCACCCCCCCACTACCCCCCAGGGAGCCACGCCACCCAACTATACCTAAAACTGTTTTATTTTTTTCTCCAAAACTATGTAACTGACGAATTCAAATTTTTGCACAGGTATTGTTGTGTCTCATAGTAATAATATAAAAAAACAACAGCCCTATAACTACCTTCCAAGATGGAAAAAAATAAAAAATAAAAATTGAAGAAAGAAACTGACTCTCCAAGTTTCACGTTTCTAGCTTTAGTAGTTTAGGCTCTGCGTTAATGAATCAGTCAGTAAGGACAAACGATTTTATAAGTATAGATTAATTAACCCTTCGTGTGGCAAATTCCCGCTCCGGGAGACAAAGAAGTAGACATAAAATGGCAGATGTCATTTTTGAAATTAGCGCGCTTGTGGCATTTGTCCCACTCCGGGAGAGATAATTATTTCGCGCGTCTGGCGACCGGCCTGCTCCGGGAGAGTAGCTAAGTGCTTTTTTAAACGTTAAATTTGGCGGCATTATAGCATTTTGCACTGCTCTAACTTATACTGAAGCATATTTAAAGAACAAAGATAGACTACAGTGCAACAGAAATGTCAACAAGACATTTATTTTATTGAATGTTCATTATTCCATGGGCGGTTAGGTGGCAGTGTTTATGTACGTGAGGTGTACGTGTATTTTATTAATTTTCGGTATATTTCGTTGTGTTTCGGCCTGAACCTAATAAGAATAGGATATATGGATAAGTAATACACATCATTCAAGTAATTGTTTATGTGGATTCAAGGATTTTTAACAAAAAAATGCTTAATTCATCAACCTCTCCGACTTTGCAACCGTGTTAGTCCCGCCAAAAAACCTATTTATTGTTGGCTATTCACGATACTTTTGTGTAAAAGATTGTAAAAAACTAATTATTGTAGAACTATTGTCATATTTCCTACTTTAGATTCATCCAAATTAATCAATATTTAGCGAAATTTGTGATAAAATTACTGCCGGCATTGTGTTGACCGGACCGGGACACATGCCACACGGCGTTTGACACTCAAGGTGAACCGATGCGGCCATTTCGTTCGCCGCTAAGTTAACCCTGGAAATTGGGTGTTTTGTTTATAATTATCACCAGTTCCTATAATACAGGTTGATTCCTAGCTTAGGAACTGTCTGATAGTACTGACAGATCTCAATGGCCTGTAAAACAATACAAGATTATCTTTTTTTGATACTGATAACATTTTATAAAACTAGATTTAATAAACTAAAGTAACGTAACAAAATGAAAACGTCTTAGTATAGAAAAATATTTGAGAATTTATAAATAAATAATAAATAAATAAATAAAATCTTTATTCAAGTACAATAAACAACTTTACAACTTTACAAGTCTTTGTCTTTGTTAACATGAATTAATTGTACAGAAGCCATTGAGATCTGTCAGACTATCAGACAGTTCCTAAGCTAGGAATCAACCTGTATTATAGGAACTGGTGATAATTATAAACAAAACACCCAATTTCCAGGGTTAACTTAGCGGCGAACGAAATGGCCGCATCGGTTCACCTTGAGTGTCAAACGCCGTGTGGCATGTGTCCCGGTCCGGTCAACACAATGCCGGCAGTAATTTTATCACAAATTTCGCTAAATATTGATTAATTTGGATGAATCTAAAGTAGGAAATATGACAATAGTTCTACAATAATTAGTTTTTTACAATCTTTTACACAAAAGTATCGTGAATAGCCAACAATAAATAGGTTTTTTGGCGGGACTAACACGGTTGCAAAGTCGGAGAGGTTGATGAATTAAGCATTTTTTTGTTAAAAATCCTTGAATCCACATAAACAATTACTTGAATGATGTGTATTACTTATCCATATATCCTATTCTTATTAGGTTCAGGCCGAAACACAACGAAATATACCGAAAATTAATAAAATACACGTACACCTCACGTACATAAACACTGCCACCTAACCGCCCATGGAATAATGAACATTCAATAAAATAAATGTCTTGTTGACATTTCTGTTGCACTGTAGTCTATCTTTGTTCTTTAAATATGCTTCAGTATAAGTTAGAGCAGTGCAAAATGCTATAATGCCGCCAAATTTAACGTTTAAAAAAGCACTTAGCTACTCTCCCGGAGCAGGCCGGTCGCCAGACGCGCGAAATAATTATCTCTCCCGGAGTGGGACAAATGCCACAAGCGCGCTAATTTCAAAAATGACATCTGCCATTTTATGTCTACTTCTTTGTCTCCCGGAGCGGGAATTTGCCACACGAAGGGTTAATTAATCTATACTTATAAAATCGTTTGTCCTTACTGACTGATTCATTAACGCAGAGCCTAAACTACTAAAGCTAGAAACGTGAAACTTGGAGAGTCAGTTTCTTTCTTCAATTTTTATTTTTTATTTTTTTCCATCTTGGAAGGTAGTTATAGGGCTGTTGTTTTTTTATATTATTACTATGAGACACAACAATACCTGTGCAAAAATTTGAATTCGTCAGTTACATAGTTTTGGAGAAAAAAATAAAACAGTTTTAGGTATAGTTGGGTGGCGTGGCTCCCTGGGGGGTAGTGGGGGGGTGAAATTTTGCACATTACACTATCTTTATATAAGGTATCGATTGGCCACAGTTTGAAACTTCTAGCTCTGGGGGCACTTTTACCAAGACTATCCTGCTACGCCCTTTTAAACTTTCCATTATTATTTTAACTTTTTTGCGTAACTGTGATAAATCATCAGATCAGTCTGTGTTATTTTTACAGGGTGTACCAGGTAGCCTCTATACCTAGGTACAACCTTTCAATGTGGTTCAGTTTTGGTAATTCATACATTAACAGTGTAGTTCTAACTTCATCCTCTAACTAAAGTCTTAGTCGTTAGCTACGTACCTTCCGTTACAAATTAGGTCAACGCTAGATTTGTATAATACTGGCCACTGCGCGTAAGGGATCCATTTCTGTTCGCTTAAGGCGGAAAATGACGGGCATATGGTTTTATTTTAGTTAAATCTGGTTTACGCCGAATCGTGTCCACTGGCATTTTCTCTTTGTAATACTTAATTTCAGGTGCCGTTTTAGGTCCCTTTAAATTTGGTAACTAATAAGTCTAATAACCCTAAAACTGAAGCGAAGAGACTGGGCTTACGTGGAAACGTGGGAAGGTAGGTAAGTAGGTAGGTGCTTAGCTAATTTCTTTAAAATGTTTTGGTTTGTTATCTCTACGTCATCGGCGTTAAAGAGTATTTAATTTTTCGTTTATATTGTTTAACTAAGGTACCTATCTATGTAGCCTTTTGTTATCATTAATTTTAAAAATACAGTTAGCTGTACTTTGTAATACCTATGTGTTTTATTTGTAATTTTATTTTTAATATTATTTTTAATTTGATTTCAAAATCCTGTAGGCAATGATCCATCAGGATATGTTAATAGGAGTGATAAAAAGAAAGTCTACAGCCCGGTGACCGGCTGGTCCACACGTTTGTACCGGGCGATAGGGGAGCGAATGACGTCACGCGCCTTTTTTTAAAGGACCTATTTACACTATGCGACTGAGTGCATGTAATGCGTCACCGGAATAAAGGCGGGCAGTTGCTACACGCAATCTACACCCTATTAAGCACGCCCGCTAGGGCTCGAACCTCGGCTTAGGGCGTTGTCTTGGGGACGGTACCTCCCAAAGTGGGGGACAAATGAAGGGCCTCCGTGACCCCGCCGGCGAGGTGCGCGGTTGCTTGAAGAGCTTGTGTCGAGTGCGACTCTACTTGCGTTGGCAGCATTGATAGCACGAGTAGTTGGGTCATCGGTAAGGACGTGCCTAGGTCTGCGTCGGGGGCTAAAACGAGATACAGTACAGGTCGGGGGGACGTCACGCGCCTACGCTGTTTCTTAGCAATCGTAGACATACTTCGGTAGCAGGCCGCGACGACGCGACATTTAGACGAAAATAGGGATGGCTGTAAAATCGTAAATATTGAAGATTTTTGAATGAAACAAAAACTAGTGTAGGTATTTGTGAACTCACAAGCTTTGCTGTGACAAGCTATTTTGCATACCTATTCACATTTAATTTAAATGGCCAAAGATGTGCCAAGTCCAAAATTAAGTAAATTGAATTTACACTCTACCTATGCTATATTCAATCAATCATATCATACAAAGCAGAGATAATTAAAATAACATTAACTAAACCACATATACCTACCTACCTATATATTATATATATATATATATTATACCTACATTATATTACTATTATACCTATATTATATATATTATACCTACCTAAGTCCAAAATTAAGGCAAAATGGAATTAACACTATTATAGGTACAATGGGCATAGGTATGGGCCCCTGGGGGCCTGAAGCAAAGATTTTTTTAAAGGACATCACAGCGCGTCTCATTGAGGCAACTGGTGACCTGAGGGCTGGCAGTTATTTCGCTCAGCGTGTAAGTCTCGCGGTACAGCGAGGAAATGCTGCCAGCCTACTGGGAACCCTGCCTCGGTGTGGCGCGTTGGAAGAAGTTTTTAATTTGTAATTTTATTTAATTTAATTGTAATTATAATATTATTTTGTAAATTTGAAATAAATGACATTAGGTAGGTATAATATATATAATATAGGTATAATAGTAATATAATGTAGGTATAATATATATATATATATAATATATAGGTAGGTAGGTATATGTGGTTTAGTTAATGTTATTTTAATTATCTCTGCTTTGTATGATATGATTGATTGAATATAGCATAGGTAGAGTGTAAATTCAATTTACTTAATTTTGGACTTGGCACATCTTTGGCCATTTAAATTAAATGTGAATAGGTATGCAAAATAGCTTGTCACAGCAAAGCTTGTGAGTTCACAAATACCTACACTAGTTTTTGTTTCATTCAAAAATCTTCAATATTTACGATTTTACAGCCATCCCTATTTTCGTCTAAATGTCGCGTCGTCGCGGCCTGCTACCGAAGTATGTCTACGATTGCTAAGAAACAGCGTAGGCGCGTGACGTCCCCCCGACCTGTACTGTATCTCGTTTTAGCCCCCGACGCAGACCTAGGCACGTCCTTACCGATGACCCAACTACTCGTGCTATCAATGCTGCCAACGCAAGTAGAGTCGCACTCGACACAAGCTCTTCAAGCAACCGCGCACCTCGCCGGCGGGGTCACGGAGGCCCTTCATTTGTCCCCCACTTTGGGAGGTACCGTCCCCAAGACAACGCCCTAAGCCGAGGTTCGAGCCCTAGCGGGCGTGCTTAATAGGGTGTAGATTGCGTGTAGCAACTGCCCGCCTTTATTCCGGTGACGCATTACATGCACTCAGTCGCATAGTGTAAATAGGTCCTTTAAAAAAAGGCGCGTGACGTCATTCGCTCCCCTATCGCCCGGTACAAACGTGTGGACCAGCCGGTCACCGGGCTGTAGACTTTCTTTTTATCACTCCTATTAACATATCCTGATGGATCATTGCCTACAGGATTTTGAAATCAAATTAAAAATAATATTAAAAATAAAATTACAAATAAAACACATAGGTATTACAAAGTACAGCTAACTGTATTTTTAAAATTAATGATAACAAAAGGCTACATAGATAGGTACCTTAGTTAAACAATATAAACGAAAAATTAAATACTCTTTAACGCCGATGACGTAGAGATAACAAACCAAAACATTTTAAAGAAATTAGCTAAGCACCTACCTACTTACCTACCTTCCCACGTTTCCACGTAAGCCCAGTCTCTTCGCTTCAGTTTTAGGGTTATTAGACTTATTAGTTACCAAATTTAAAGGGACCTAAAACGGCACCTGAAATTAAGTATTACAAAGAGAAAATGCCAGTGGACACGATTCGGCGTAAACCAGATTTAACTAAAATAAAACCATGCCCGTCATTTTCCGCCTTAAGCGAACAGAAATGGATCCCTTACGCGCAGTGGCCAGTATTATACAAATCTAGCGTTGACCTAATTTGTAACGGAAGGTACGTAGCTAACGACTAAGACTTTAGTTAGAGGATGAAGTTAGAACTACACTGTTAATGTATGAATTACCAAAACTGAACCACATTGAAAGGTTGTACCTAGGTATAGAGGCTACCTGGTACACCCTGTAAAAATAACACAGACTGATCTGATGATTTATCACAGTTACGCAAAAAAGTTAAAATAATAATGGAAAGTTTAAAAGGGCGTAGCAGGATAGTCTTGGTAAAAGTGCCCCCAGAGCTAGAAGTTTCAAACTGTGGCCAATCGATACCTTATATAAAGATAGTGTAATGTGCAAAATTTCACCCCCCCACTACCCCCCAGGGAGCCACGCCACCCAACTATACCTAAAACTGTTTTATTTTTTTCTCCAAAACTATGTAACTGACGAATTCAAATTTTTGCACAGGTATTGTTGTGTCTCATAGTAATAATATAAAAAAACAACAGCCCTATAACTACCTTCCAAGATGGAAAAAAATAAAAAATAAAAATTGAAGAAAGAAACTGACTCTCCAAGTTTCACGTTTCTAGCTTTAGTAGTTTAGGCTCTGCGTTAATGAATCAGTCAGTAAGGACAAACGATTTTATAAGTATAGATTAATTAACCCTTCGTGTGGCAAATTCCCGCTCCGGGAGACAAAGAAGTAGACATAAAATGGCAGATGTCATTTTTGAAATTAGCGCGCTTGTGGCATTTGTCCCACTCCGGGAGAGATAATTATTTCGCGCGTCTGGCGACCGGCCTGCTCCGGGAGAGTAGCTAAGTGCTTTTTTAAACGTTAAATTTGGCGGCATTATAGCATTTTGCACTGCTCTAACTTATACTGAAGCATATTTAAAGAACAAAGATAGACTACAGTGCAACAGAAATGTCAACAAGACATTTATTTTATTGAATGTTCATTATTCCATGGGCGGTTAGGTGGCAGTGTTTATGTACGTGAGGTGTACGTGTATTTTATTAATTTTCGGTATATTTCGTTGTGTTTCGGCCTGAACCTAATAAGAATAGGATATATGGATAAGTAATACACATCATTCAAGTAATTGTTTATGTGGATTCAAGGATTTTTAACAAAAAAATGCTTAATTCATCAACCTCTCCGACTTTGCAACCGTGTTAGTCCCGCCAAAAAACCTATTTATTGTTGGCTATTCACGATACTTTTGTGTAAAAGATTGTAAAAAACTAATTATTGTAGAACTATTGTCATATTTCCTACTTTAGATTCATCCAAATTAATCAATATTTAGCGAAATTTGTGATAAAATTACTGCCGGCATTGTGTTGACCGGACCGGGACACATGCCACACGGCGTTTGACACTCAAGGTGAACCGATGCGGCCATTTCGTTCGCCGCTAAGTTAACCCTGGAAATTGGGTGTTTTGTTTATAATTATCACCAGTTCCTATAATACAGGTTGATTCCTAGCTTAGGAACTGTCTGATAGTCTGACAGATCTCAATGGCTTCTGTACAATTAATTCATGTTAACAAAGACAAAGACTTGTAAAGTTGTAAAGTTGTTTATTGTACTTGAATAAAGATTTTATTTATTTATTTATTATTTATTTATAAATTCTCAAATATTTTTCTATACTAAGACGTTTTCATTTTGTTACGTTACTTTAGTTTATTAAATCTAGTTTTATAAAATGTTATCAGTATCAAAAAAAGATAATCTTGTATTGTTTTACAGGCCATTAATTGTGAGTAACTATTTCGAGTCGTTTTTCGAGGGCTTTATGTTTATGTCTCAAGCTGCCAAACTAATTACTTTACGAATGTAAATATTTGTGTAGGCTAAATACATGAATAGAACTTTCGAATAAACAAAAAATATAAGCCACTTGAGCAACGTCTCTCTCAGTAATAATCTTGAAACATGAGTCACTTTATCATCATCGACAGGACGGCGCCTGATAAGGCCCAAATCTTGTAATGATCCTACTGCTAAAAAAATGTATGGAGTGAAGTGATTTTATGACTGTATGTTTTAAATTATGGTATAGTATTGTAAATAAAATACAAACTTTGATGAGAAAAAGTATAATAAATGAATTATAGTAGATTATGTATCGAAAATTGGAAAAAACACCATGACCCTATCTTTACTTTACGATATTGTTTTATTTTCACACTTTATACATAATTTACAGTACGCAATATGATAGAGTGCTTAATTAAGAATCTAGAATGCTACATTTTATTACGCTTATAATACAGAAAAGCAGTAAAATTTTAGTTTTTCTAAACATCGAAGACTAGTTTATATTGTCCTTCCTAGGCCTGTGCCAGACGTGGTAGAATTTGCAAAATGGCGGCCGCCATAATTAGTCTTTTGTTTTCTCTCCCGAAGCGGGACAGGCGCCAAATGCGCGTAAATGACTAAAATGGCGGCGCCACTCGAAGGGTTATGCTATGTTGCACCTTTGCTAGATAGACAAAACTTTGGGATTACATAGGTTGAATGTTGGCACACATTTAAAAAAAAAACCGTGATTGTACCACCAAAGGAAATCCTTATACAGGGTGTTACAATTTTTATTTTTTATTTTTTTCCATCTTGGAAGGTAGTTATAGGGCTGTTGTTTTTTTTATATTATTACTATGAGACACAACAATACCTTTGCAAAAATTTGAATTCGTCAGTTACATAGTTTTGGAGAAAAAAAATAAAACAGTTTTAGGTATAGTTGGGTGGCGTGGCTCCCTGGGGGGTAGTGGGGGGGTGAAATTTTGCACATTACACTATCTTTATATAAGGTATCGATTGGCCACAGTTTGAAACTTCTAGCTCTGGGGGCACTTTTTCCAAGACTATCCTGCTACGCCCTTTGTATTTAAGTGCCATTAATAGGATAGGTTGGTACATTAAATTTTACATATAGTACGGTACGATACAATATTAAGGGTCTATGTGCTCGCGGCAACTGTCCCTTTCAAACCAATGACAGAATGCGCGCTCTGTCCTTTTCTAGCATGGGGCTGTTTCAAGCCGATTTCATATATTTTTGCATATATCTCAATGTATACAAAAAGTATTGAAAAACAGAGTTGATTATGATGTTCTTCATAATTATACGGTGATTTCGATATAACATTTGCTGTTTCTAAGCTCATAGAAATGTCACAGTTGTTCAAATTCAGCATTGAGACGCCAGATTTTTATGATATTTCTGATGATTTCCTGGTGTTATCATAGTATTTTTAGATTATATGTATGAATCTAGTTGTTCTCCATATTTTAGAGAAGCTAACCATATATAAATTTATTGAAAATTTAACTATTAACTATACTAACAAAGTCAAATGCCGGACCGTGTTTAGCCCGATTTAGAGTACTTCCCTCCTTAATACCTAAACTCTGCAAATTAAACAACGTAATACTGATTAAGTGTGGGACAAAAGTAATCATCCGATTTTCTTTTTCTTAATTTTTTTTCTTATGAAATCTTTTGCTTCTGCTTGTGAAATACGTTTTCATTTCTCATACTCGGAAAGTAGTGTTGTTTTGATCTGACTATTGGGTGGAAGATGCTGCTTTCCTTTCACAGGGAAGGAATAACTCATACAAATTTCATCCCCACCCTAGGGCGGGAATGAACTTTAAAAATAGAACTGCTTAAATTGCTGTCAGCTGTGAAGACTTTTTTTCATATTAAAAAAAAAAACTTTATGAAATGTCGTGACTTTTTAACCAGCTAGTGTCACTGGCCAGTGTGAATTTAGCGCAAACTTGCGATGCGAGTGCCGCGACAAAATTAAAAAATAATAATTAAAAAGTCAACACAAATTGGCGGGATAGGCTCGTATTTATAAAGCGATCTCAAGATTGAGAGCAATATTAAGTATGGATTTGACAGATCGTTTTGTACTGGAGTGCGTTCACGCATGCACCTAGGGGAAACCGTTAGAGCGACTTTTAATCTGACAGCTCACGTAAACCCCCCGTTCATGCACGCACTTGCACCTGTCAGGATGAAATTTCCCCTGACAGGCGCTTCAAAACGCGGTTTTATCAACTGTCATAGCGAAAAGTTCCCCTAATCTTGCGCTAACCAAACGCTCGTGAACGTACCCCTGAAGTGACATTTCTGAGACAAACTCAAACTCGCTGTCACTCTTGAGAGCTGATTATAAATACGGGCCTTTTTATTTTCCTCATATTCTAAATGAAAAGTAGAGTCATTGCCACGGGTAGAAGAATCAATTCCTCTCGGACTATAGCCGCCCTCGCTGCGCTCGGGCGTCTATCTACCTCGGGAATTGATTCTCTTCCACCCTAGTCTATGAATCTACTATTCTTTAATTCGTTAGAATTTATTCCATAAAGTCGAGAAACTAATATCGGTCAGAGTTGTGAGTGACCATAAGGGAGTTTTGTATGGCATTTTCCATCACTCTTGCCAGAACTTCGGACGACACATTCTCGTATTCCTGGCGGAGTGTGGATCTTGTTGGCATTAATCCGTGACTTTAAAAACCCCCTTACTGTAAATCTGAAAAGGAAGTCTGGAACGGTTAAATCGGCTAACACGAGAGAAAAAGCGACCCGGAAATATAGATTAAGCAACTCTGGCGGCGGCCACTTGGCCGCTATCATTTTCTTGACTTGATGGGATAGATTCTAATATGTCACAAGCAGAACCAAAGATTTTCATAAGAAAAAAATATGAGCAAAAGAACATAGGGTCATAACTTTTGTCCCATCCTGTAAAAACTACAATGATTTTACACTATTTGACGCACTTGTCATTCATTATCGCCAAAAGTGCAGATCGCAAATTGCAGAGTTTACAAGACACAAAATATTATTATTTCTAAAAATACAACATTTAATTTGAAAATCAGTACTTAGTAACACTTGCAAATGTGTGGAAAAATAACACTTTATGTCGTAGTCCTTCGTACGTGAGGCACTAAACTATCAAAATTTTGTGTGATGTATGTGACAAGCTATAAGTGCGCCTTTCCACAGCTGACTAAATAGTGTCAAGTTTTAACGAATCTAAAATCTAGGAGTAGTTTATCTTACATATTTACAACAGTAAAACTAGAGAATCAGCCTTGCTTTTTGTAATAATTTATAACATCCCTTTGGTCACATCATTGGTGGACCATTAATCGATTTTGACACAAAACAAATATTTAAAACTAATTTCTGAAACTTTTCGTGCTATTTTAAATAAAATGAAATTATCCTTCAGCATTATCAAAAACCTAACATGAACCTAATAAATCAATAACGTATAATAATTTTCCATCGACACGAAAAGAAGAAGAAGAATAACGTATCATTTGCCACACTTTAAAAGTTCACATGCTAATAAAAAGAGAATCAAGTTCGAAATTGCTTTTCTGCCTCTGCCGTAATATCTTGCAATGTTTTCACTAGTTGCTCTTTTTCTTCTTGGGAGGCCAGTGCTCCATCAGTTCCGAGTGGCAAGGTTTTAATCTTAGTTATTTGAGCCATTTCGTTCATTAATTTATCGCCTTCATCTTCTAACCGTTTATCTTGCTCCTCCATTTGGCTCATTTTATCGATAGCCTGTAATAATGAAAGAGTAGATGTAACTTACCTAGTTAATTATAGGTATGGCTCAGACAGGCAAAACGTTGTCTTCCGGACGCTAAACTTAATTCGAATTGTTGAAGCAGCAAATTGAAACTACTATATATTAACTTTTTGTCTCCCCTTCGTAGATCTGAAAAACATTCTGAGAAAGGGTAATTTTATTCAAAGGTTTCTTACATCTGAAAATATTCTGAGGGTAATTTTATTTAAAAAAAAAACTACGTAGAGCTTTGCACGTGTTGCGTTTAGGGTCCGGTAAACGATTACGTTCATTATATTCACTTACGGTCCATGTCTTTGGTCGACTGGTCGACTAGCCAACTCGAAAACCCTCTCGATAGTAATAGTTTGTCGAAAGCATTCTAGATTTCAATGTATGGAAAAATTGGCAAAATTTTTGACACTTTTTCTTTTGGGATATGTTCATCATAGGCAGAAATTAAAAAATTCTTACCCTCCAGTAAGCTAAAGTTGCAAAACACAATTTTTCAAATTCTATTTCTAATTCTATTATTTTTCAATTTCTAAGAAATACCTTTTTTCTGTTTACTACAGATAAGTAGCAAATATGTCAAGGATCATTTCATTCATACACTTTTTCATGTATAGTGTAGGTACGGTTTTTCTATAAACTGCAAGAAACTAAAAAACAGGGGCGCGGGAGGGGGGGGGGCTATGATGAACATATCCCAAACGAAAAAAGTCTATCAAGAATTTTGCCATATTTTTATCTAGAATGCATTTGAACTATAAAAACAACTTTAACTATAAAATTATGTAAGTACCTAGATGCAAAAACTTACACTATCGACGGTAGTCTTCAGCAAAGTGTCGGGTTTTAATGGCGCTATTATCAAGGAGCGTTTGTGACGAAGTCCACGCTTGGTTAAAATCTGAAATCAGTATAAAATACACTAAGAAATAAAAAAGAGATTTTTGGTTAATTGATTTTAAAAAAAAATAGTTAGCGATCACAGGTAGGTCACATCACTCTTTCATGAGTACCTAACCTAGGTATCAAGAGCAGATACGGAAGTTGTAATTTTTTGTAAAACATAAATCTCAATTATCGCCCTAAAACGTTTTTACCATAATTAATAACAATACTTACAATATCAGGGCCTAACGACGATTCTTCTAATTCAGTTGTTTTTAAATTATTTAAAGATTCAACCACATGCCATCTAAGTTTGATTGATTTAGGCACGTATACTTTTCTTGATAAAACCCTAAAACAAAAAAAATACGACTATATACAAGAAAGAACAACATAAGTACCTAAATATATCTAAAGTACCAAAATGAATACTTACTGGTTTATTTTAGAAAATGCTTGCTCTTCAGGGTAAAAGTCAGTAAACTTAATCCAGGAATTCGAAGCTTAACATATTATTATCAAAAGACCTCCTTCCTTTTATGTAGCCAATTGGTGCGGAGACGCACTCAATCCATACATTTTTCCAGTTGAGTTCAGGGTCTTGGTCATCGTCTTCGTCAGAAATTTCAAATATGTCTGCATTGGGGGGTTCGTAAACCGTAGATGTAGCCAGGAAATTTCTATATCTTGATCTAAATCCGATTGAGCTACTCCTGAATTATTTACGTTATCATAAGAAGCTGGCGCTGGGTTGGGCGTGATTCTATTTTCCATTAAACGTTTATTAATTTCCTCTGGTTTTAAAATGAACATACTACCTTCTGGCTTTTACCACTACTATTGCTGCTTTGCGGAGTTGTTTCAGAGTAAACATCAACAATTTTTATCTGCGGTGCAATTTCCGCGACAGGTTTTAAACTCTGTGAAGGCATCATCGGATTTCAACGCTGTTATCAATGAAAACGGTTTTTGTTTAGGATATAAGTTAGGTAATGGCAACTGTAACATTGGCATTGGTGGACGCGTTTCAGTTTGCAGGCTTTTATCATTAGAGGATTATTTTTTATCAAGAGACTCTTTTCTTGACATCCTGGTAATACATGTGTTAAAAATCCTTGCGGTGCTAATTGATAAAATCCATTGGATTTCCGTATTTTTATAGGTTTTATAATTTTGGCAGGTTCATTCGCCAGAGGTTGTTTAAGGACAGGCTTTTCTAAATCCATTCTTAAATCTTTGTTGAAACCTTCCTCAATATTTTCAGGTGATTTGTCTTTAAACACGTCGTTTTCTAAAAATACCTTTTGACTAGTGTTCAAAATGTTGGGCATAAATGATAACGGGTTGTCTATTACTTTAACATTATCAACTTTTTTCGTAGTTATCCAAACACCTCTGGTCCTGTTTGTTTTTCTCATATTTGCAAATGATTTCACAGTCTCAATGCCTAAAGGCTCATCTTTATCGTAAGGACCAATAAATACATAATATTCATTGGAATTGGGTATTGCATATATACCAAACTGAGGACTGTTAGTATTTTGGTCACCACCCTTTTGTGATGATAGCCGAACAGTTTTTCCTGACATACGTGCCTAAATCAATCAAACTTAGATGGCATGTGGTTGAATCTTTAAATAATTTAAAAACAACTGAATTAGAAGAATCGTCGTTAGGCCCTGATATTGTAAGTATTGTTATTAATTATGGTAAAAAACGTTTTAGGGCGATAATTGAGATTTATGTTTTACAAAAAATTACAACTTCCGTATCTGCTCTTGATACCTAGGTTAGGTACTCATGAAAGAGTGATGTGACCTACCTGTGATCGCTAACTATTTTTTTTTTAAAATCAATTAACCAAAAATCTCTTTTTTATTTCTTAGTGTATTTTATACTGATTTCAGGTCTTGTTCATTATACTGAGAAAATTCTTCTTCATTGTTCGTTGCTGATTTTATTTTCTTAACGAAAATCTTTTTAAATCTGCCGAAGCGCTTTCGTTTTTTGCCCCTTCTCTTACTTCTAGCCACAGGCTTCATTATTTCTTCATCTTTGGCAATCGCATTGATCTGCGTATTTAGTTGATCACGTTCATTAGGCTGTTTAGGTGTATTTATATTATCAACATGTGCATTATCTTGAGCAATGAATCCAATTTTTTTATCATCAGCCACCCTTTGCAGTTGATTGGTGTCACTTGTCTGGTCATCCAATTTTGTAACAGACCCAATTAGCTCCCAACAAAGTGACATGCCACATAAAATACAAAAATTGTCTTTTAAATCAGTGGCATTAGTAAGTAAATTTTTAACTGTGACGGGATATTTGTGTAAATCTGCAAACCGAATATCATCAATATTTATGCAATTTTTAAAAAAACTATTATTTCCATCCACGGCCATAAATATACGAAATGGCTTTTGCTGCAATATCAAGAATAAGTTTTTTCGCTCTCTGTATCTACTTAAAATAAACTCCCATGGGTACAATGCCACTTTTCCTTGTTTCGGTGGGTCTAAAGACTTTTTCACAATTCCTTGCTCAATACGTTGTTTATACTGTTTATAACTAGATTCAAGCCATGCTATTAATTTGGTTTTGTTGGAAGTTGTATTCAATATTGAACGATCTGGCGTCACATTATCCTTTATTGGCGGCGTTAATTTCTCCTTCATTGCGGAGTTCAGAGCAGCAATGTCGCTATGTATAACATCATTAGTTGATGTTGTTGGAACAGGCTCATTACTAATTCCACTGGAATTGCTCTCATCGTTACTTTCAATATTATTCTGAATTTGCCATTTGCCTTTACCAGGTTGCAATGTTGCAGTATTAGACTGGCTATTAACTTCGGTTTCATCAACTTTACTCAAAATAGATAACATTCTTTTCCTTAAATGGTCGTCATTTTTCTCCATTTCTAATATTTTTTTATTGGTATTTAAATAATACGCGTTGTAAAACTTCCTGCCGTTATAAGGTTTAGTTCTAGCGCATGTATTATAACCACTGTTGATGGCGTCTAAATCAATTATCTCGTTGTTGATAGAAAATGAATGTTTATTTGCACTTCTTTCTTCACTATATCTTTCTGAACGTTGATTTTTATGTTTAACATCAATAGCAGGTTTAACTGCAGTTTCGACGTCCTCGTGCGAAGTAGTTTCATTCATCTCAGTTTCATTAATAGTGTCAGCTGCTTGAGTGAACTTTCCTTTGCAAAAGCATTTATATAAGTTATGAACCATGCACCAAGGCTCAACGTTTTGAAGATTTAGTTTCACGTCAGCAACTGAAAGGCTTTTTTGACTTTTTACATCATTTTTCAAACTCATACTCTCGTAGAAGTCACCGTATCTTTTTGTCGCTTTCCAATTTCGCTTCTGAGACTTGAGCAATATACTCTTTTCACCAGTCAGTACCACTGTTTGATGAAATTTTTGTTCTTCTTTGGCTAAGTTTAAACTTAGTTTATTATCCAAATTAATGAGCCCTGGTATTAGTTCGGGACAATCGTTATCAAACGAGTCAGCTATTTTATATTTTGAGAAATCGCACTTACATTCAAACATACATTCCACACGGCTACAATGTTGTTTTATATGATAAGAACGTTGCAATGATGCGCAAATACATCCTAAGGAGCAATGGGCGTTTTTGCAAGATTTTGAAATTGTATCCTCTGCAATGTCAGGTAGCCGTATGACAGTAACATCAAGCTTATCCAATTCACTACACCTTTTCTTGCTTTTGTCCTTTGTCACGCTGGAAATAGTAACTTCTTCACTAGGTTGTTGTTCTCTAGGTTCATCTTCTCCGGTGTACATATTGTCTTGTTGTAAACTGATCTCTACAGAGTTCAGAATATCATTTAAAATATTTTCGACATTGTCAACTTTAGTATCAGCCTCTATAGTTTTAGAGTTAGTTATCTCATCAGTTTTGCTAACATCTCTGCGCAGCAGCAGTCTTCGTTGATCGCGTATATAGTTTAGCTCAAATGTTACACCACTTTCTTTTGAATCCTGGACAAGTTCATTATTTTTCACAGTCCCTACAACTGAAGCTGCAAATTCTGCCCATTTTTCTGTTATAGTGCCATCACAGTCTCGCAAGTTTTGAACAAAATTTGCAATTATGGGTTCTAACGCAACTCCGTACACTGGATGAATGTCAAGCCCTGGTCTTGGAAGGTTAACAAGTTCCGTTTTACCAACGTTATACTTTTGAAAAGAATCATCGAGGGATTTTTTTCTGGAAAGAGGTCCGGGTTTAAATTTAACTGCTAGAGAGTTTTGCAATAGCCCTTTCTTCATACTGAGCGACTTGCGTTTTGTTTCTCTTTTTATCGGTACCTTAATACTAGCTAAATCATAATTGCATAGGAATGTGTTTTTTCCGCCTTTGCTTCCATTGACGCGAATTCGTCTACCGTTCCATAGCACATACTGAATAGCATGAGCGTGTCCTTCCGTATTAACATTCATTAACATTTGCCACGCAGATCTAGATATAGGTTTGTCACATTTTATCATATTACGAGCAATCGATTTAGTATTCTCCTCTCTAGAGGAACCGCAGGTAATTTTTTTCAATAAAATATTCTGCTGTTTTTCTAAGTCTTTTGACAAGTCTGAGGAAATATCAGTCTCAAATAAATTTCTTATATCCCGAACAGTCTTAACCTTCGCGAATCGAATTCTCTTCTTGGGCGTGTATATTTTCCCAGTAACAGGTTGAAAATCACATGTGTTTTCTTTAACATCTGTTACTAATATTGGTCTAGCTGGTTTTACTGCTATGAGATCATACAGATTATTTTTTATGGGTTTTAGGTCTCTCGTTATATTTGATGAAATCACTTTATTTTCTTCCATATTTTCTTGTTTTACGTCGTTAGTTATATTTGATAATTTCAGTTTACTTTCTTCCATGTTTTCTTGTTTTACCTCATTTGTTATATTTGATAATATCAGTTTATTTTGTTTCATGTTTACTTTTATCTGAAACGGAGATTATTAATTAATATCATAATATCATAATAACCGCGCCTAACCCGTTTAGTGATGCAGACCCAAACGTGCTGTAAAGCCACGTGCAAAGACGCTAAACTAAACTGTCCGCGAGACTCCATAAAGATCGAGATAAAGATTGATAAACTTGTTTTGGTATGTAAATTTGGTAAATAATATCGAGATTCAACATCAGACGAATGTTTTTTTTTTTATGTACCTTAGTAATCGATAAGCACGCACTCTTGCTAGGTTTTAATCGATATATTTGTCCTTAAAGGTCGTTACAGGCGAAACTATAGGTAATATACATATATTAATATGCCAACTAAGTACAACTAGCCACCACACACGTAGCTATGTTAAAATATATATCTTGCTCTCTCTGGTCCTCCGGTTGTCATTGCGAGTGCGAGTGAGACAGTAAAACATATTAATATATCCTACGATATCTGTCCACATATTTTGGTGACGATATAGAAATATATAATATTATAGGTCTGAGTGCGGTCGATTAGAGAATAGTATGGAAAATATATCGTAAATTACTGTAATATATCCGGATATAATATCAATAAGCACAATCAATAATAATTTGTTTTTGTATGTAATTTCCGTAAATAGTTAGTATCGAGATTCAACATCGAACGATTATTTTATTATGTAGGAAACCTAGGTACCTAATCGATACGCAAGTACCCTTGTATACCAGGTATTAATCGATACAATTGTCCTTAATGAAGCACAGCACTAGCACTAAACAGATCTAGCACTATACAGCGTCAATAAATCTTATCATCGCGAGATCCGCGAAATCTTACGATCTTACGTTTTATTTTAATCCATTGAAATCTTATAAATGTATGTTCTTTATTGTAACATATTAATTAATTTATATTAACAACATGTCAGAGACTCAAAATCTGGGTATATTTTCATTAATCTATTTGAGAACCATACAGAAAAAAAATTGTTTGCATTGCACTTCTTTCCAAAAAAACATCGGTCGGTAGATAGGTACTAAACTAACCTACTTAATTTTCACCACTGCATCACATTCACATACCTACTCCCTACTCCATCGTAGCCACCTACCCAGCCCAGTATGCAATAATAACTGCGTAGGTCTATTAATTAACTTTGGAACTGTCAATAACATAATAATATAACCTAAACCCTAGTACGAAAAGCAGTAAGAAAAGACAAGACGGAACGGAACATGGAATGAAAACAAAATGGCGGCGGTCGCTAAACGTCAAGCCAAGCCAAGCCAAGTCAGCCACAAATACGTGTAGATGTATCTCACTAATGTTTAAATTTTCTACATAATTTAACAGTCATTTAAAAGTAGTACCAGCAGTAGGTATATACCTAAAAGAAAATACATAGGTACCTACCTAACCTACTTACCACAAATCAGTTATGCACTTGCATACAAAATTGCAAACATAACCTCTAAAAACCATCATCGTGGCGTTTGTCGTTTCTTTAGCAAGACGCAAACAAAACACATTCTAAGACAGTTGGTACACAACACAAAACTATACAAATATTTAAAATGACCAGATAGCTATCCCACGGGTTATCCTTAATCCTAATCTAATATCCATCTTTGTCCACTTACGTTATAAAATCGTAGGCACCTAGCTTAGGTACCTACCTACCTAACTGTTTAGGTATGTGAGAAATGAGTTTAGCAAAAAATTACTGAAATCAAACTTTATTTTAAAAGAATAGGTACTTACCTATTTAATAAAATGTTTAAACAAGAATATATTGTTTAGATGACTTGCAAATGTTTTGTTTGTAATTTTCGCTCCATCCATTCAATCGGTCAGTCAAATACAAAACAAAATGGCCGACGACACATGTTATGATGATGTGGAAGCAAGCCTAATAAATCTGGTGTTACGTAGCACACTTCCGGCAAGTTTCTTTTTCAAATGTATCAGGCCACTATCAGTAACAATCGTACAGTCTTATTTTTATGTTAAACTTATCAAAATCAGAGAAATAACGTACTTTCAGTTTACAAATAATCGTTCGCTTTTTGACACTTATACTTTTTTTCACTGGATAGTATGTCTGGGTTGCCAGTACCCTGAAAGGAAAACGTTTTTGTATGTTTTCTTGCAACATTGCAACCTTCTTCCTTCTGAAATAAAGGAATGAGATAGGAACTTAAATGCTTAAATAGGAACCAGCCGTGGATGGATACTGTTATGTGATAAACAAGTAATGAATGAAATATTGACTCCCGAAAAAATGAGATAAGAGAAGAGAGATTGTACTTAGGTAATAGGTACTGACTAAGATTATAATAATAACTCAATTAGGAAATCGTTATAAATATTAAAGTAGCGATTTACTGATTATAATACATACAGATTACAATACATACAGATTTGTATTAAAAATATTAATATATTTAAATGAGCGGACAACTGGCAATATTTAGTGAGTGAGTGACTGTGACATGGTGACTGACTGTTTTTTTTTTTTTTGCTTGTTTTTTTTTTTTTTTTGTGTTGAGTGAGTGTGGAGGTGGAGGTGGAGTGCTCAAACAAAATGAATGAATGAAGAGGGGAATAGCAATAGCCACACACAACTGTAAGCTGTTACTTTTCCAAGCCATAAAATATTCAAAAAAAAAAAACTGGATATAGATACCTAGTATTATATTTTTTAAGTAAGTGTATGTGTTACGCACAATCCCCGAAAACGGCCATTGGCCGTAAAAAAGGCACACTTCGCGGATTGGCAAATTCAAAACGCGCAATCCCCGAATTGTCCTTTTATTTCGGCCATTAATCGTTTTGCATTTGCCAATCCGCGGACTGGTAAACGCGAAACAGCCAATGGGGATAAAAACTGGGAAATAAATGGCGCCACCAGCGAGTGTTCCTGTTTCCTGTGATTGGTCAGTAATCTGTCAATGTCAATATCAGTTTTCCGTCTTCTCATTGGTCTCTTTTGGAACACTCGCTGGTGGCGCCATCTGCAATTAGCTTTGCATTTTTTTATTTTTTTTTATCCTCATTGCCGAATTCATTGAAATATCAGGTGAAAATGAAAAGGCCATTAAACACCAGGCATGAGGGACAACTTAACGCAAACTGATAGGGGTTGCTCAATCAATGAAACTGAACAACTTTCAACAGGAAATTCTTTCAGAAAAAGAAAAAAAATTTTGACTTTCCTATGCAAAATGATCACTTCGATGATAATTTCCTGAGAAAATCTGTTCAATTTCATGAACTGAGCAACCCCTATCAGTTTTCGTTAAGTTGTCCCTCATGCCTGGTGTTTAAATGTCTTTTACATCTGATATTTCAATGAATTCGGCAATTGGCTGTTTTGTGTTTACCAGTCCGCGAAATGGTTGTTGTAAAACGCTCAATGGCCGAAATGAAAGAACATTTCGCGGATTGCGCGGTTTGCTTTTGCTAATCCGCGAAGTGTGCCTTTTTTCCGGCCAATGAGCGATTTCGGGGATTGTGCTTAACATATGTACAGTGTGATTTGATTACCTACAATAGGTACACTCAGTGTACACGACAAGGTACAAGTTCTTTCTGCATTATAGGTGATTAGGTACGCCAGGTGAATCAGATAGGTAATTTTCTGTTCGGCATTAGATTGTCCGCTAGAAAAATAAATACTGGATTAACCTTTATGTACGATTATTTTGTGAGTACCTATGTCGCGCAATGATCCATAGTTTTAGATAGGTATAGTTCTAGTCTAGCTAGGTATTAGCTAGAAACTCGCCATAAAATTTAGGATGAAGATTCTGCTACATCATTGCTGCAACGCAACTTTTTGCAAACTTTACTGTTTTTTTTTTAAAATATGGCGCCCCCTCATTAATCCAATCAAAGATATAGAATCCAATAGCAAAAAATGGGTGGGGGGGTTCCAGGTTTGTTGGGGAGAAGTCTTCTCTACTTCGTGTTTTTGCTTTTCAGTTCTTCTCCTGAAGAACCCTAGTGTTAAGTTATTGGTAGTACCTACCTAAATTTATCACACGACTGCCGCTCGGCTATACTTGCAGTGGTGCGTATAGACACACGCGTTTGTGTGCGTAATTTTTTGGCGAATGCGCGTGTAGATACATTTACACACACAAGTATGGCAAACCGGCAGTCGTGATATAAAAACACTATATAAGCCCGCCGCAACTAGGCCTCTAGCCTAATAACCGTTTCTTCAAATTAGGATAGGTACCTACCACCACAACGTTACATCAACAACGCATGTTGCCGGAACAAGCCGCAGAAACAGAAGAAAATCGCAATACAAAAAAAAATCACAATAGTAGAGTAGGCCACAGCTATATCTGTTATAGTTTAGATATCCTATTCCAGAAAGTAGTAAATTTAAATACTAAAAAGGGGATAACTACGCAAATTAAAAAAAAGCTTGTGCCTTAGAATAACATTTATTTATATCAAGCAGGTAGGTACAACATCTATGACTCGATATTATTCTGAAGATCCTCTTTCGCAGGAGTGAAGGTGTTGTTGATCCAAGTCACAGCTCTTTTCTTATCTTCTAATTTTGGACTCGTTTGTCCGCCTGGTGCATCGACGTTAAGAAAATTATGATAACAATTTTAACGCTTCTCGTGATATCGAAACAGTACTATGCTACAAGTACAAGGTAAAGTATGTAAGTAAAAAGTGTAAATGTGGCGATAGAAACCTTTTGACAGTGTTAAGGTTAGACCGCACTAGACGGACGCGACGCGCGCGGCCGCGGCATAGGGCGCGACAAGATTCTTTTCTCCCACTTGCTCGGAAATAGCTTCATTATTTAAAAAAAAAACGTAGGTACATTTATTTATTTTAATTATTTTTATTTTATTATTGAATTTACTCTCATTATCCACCTGCTTTAAAAAGCAGTAACTAAAAAATCCATACCAAAAAATATGAAAATAACCGTAGTAATCCGGTCAGACTGGTTATTAACCAAAAAATCCGTATAGTCGGGACCCATTCGCATCACGACTGGATTTTGTTTTCCCCTACTAACTATCAACTTTTGTACATCCGAGTAGTGATTTGCCCTCCTCCTCGACCCAAAACCTGGGTACGCCCACGATATAGATCTTTGCGATTTTACTCCTCCGCCAGACCGAGGTCTATCTATAGGTCAGGCCGATACTAAACAAATCCTGGGACTTTGCTGAGTCAACCAAGTTCTGCCTTGAAAATTTGTGATTTTTCGCCTCCTCGTATCCATGCCACCGTGAGAAGCCATTGCGTAGTGTTGAACCATGCATGACATGTAGCAAACAAATTGCCATGATTATCGCTTTTAATCTGTTTTTATTTAATTTCAACATCTACCCGCCCTTATTGAAAAGTTTACGCTCTAAATCTCCTAAAAAACAATTTTTATCAATTTTTTTTTTTTGTGTATTTGAAAAGGATATTGTTTTTCTCTTGCTTCTTCATGGGTCCGATCACGGAACGGTGACTTTTCCTGCAATGAATAGGCATAAGCATAGTGAGTAAAACGAGCTGACAATAGACACAGAAAAATAGATGACAACATAGCACCATTTATGAAAGGTGTGAAAACCGGAATTCATTAAAAATGACCACTAGCATCAGTCTCGTAAGGTGCCACACGAGATTGCATTGTCATAATCAAACTGGGGAAACCTTACAAAGCGATATTACAACTTTGTATCCGCATCCCCCGCATTGGAATCGAGCTCACGACTCACGACAGGTAGCGGCTGATAATGAATGAATGAATTAATCCTTGCCTCACAATGAAACGCCTGACAAGTTCCCGAGTTCCTATTTCAAATGTTAGTTCCTGAGTCCCAATTTTAAATGTAAGTAAGTTCCTCAGATCCTATTTTAAATGTAAGTTACTTAGTTCCTATATTAAATGTAAGTGCCCGAGTCCCAATTTTAAATGTAAATTTATACCTAAGTTTCTATTTGAAGTATAAATTTGTGAGTTCCTATCTTCTATTTCTATTTCAAATGTAAGTTTCTGATATCCATAGAATTCCTATTATAAATGCAAGTTTCAGAGTTCCCATTTTGAATGTTATCATTGTGTCTACGTCATGATCTACATTGAGAGACTGTTTAGTAAAATGTTTGAATGCTGCAATGGGTTTACTTACTCTTTTATGGTATTTTTCATAATGATGCTCCTCTTGAGAACCATTCTGATGCCCTGCCATTTTCAATATAACTGAAAGTAATCAAAAATCATACACTTAATGAATAATTTTACTAGTCAATGCTTTCCATTTCAATCAGGGATGTTTCACAAAATAAGACTAAATCAGATGTTTATTCATCCTGTCGGTAAAGCAACTGATAAACGTACTACAGACTGTACTGTACTTTATAGACATACCTTTCTGTTCTTCCCGTCGTCTTTTCTCTAATATGGCAGCTTCTTCCGTCCGGTCCTATAAAAAATATAAAACACGTCCGTTATTCATAGCAAAATGACAAAAAAACAATAAAACAAAGCAATATTTATTTCACATACAAGAAATACTTCACTATCCGAAATATACTACATAATGGTTTCTTGGTTCTTGAAAGATTCGATTAAATTCGATTTAAAGGCGACATGATGGCTGAAAATTACAAAATGATTGCAGCTATAAAAGATACAAAAAAAGAAATCGAAAATTGTGATTATTATTGATGATGGAAACAAGTGTGCTCGATTTAGAATAGTGTGAGAATACATTACACATAGCGACAGTCAGTGTTTGTGTGATCCTGTCACTTACCCTCTTGCGGCTGATCTTACGCTCTTTACGTTCATCCCCTCTGAGTTTAGCTTTCCTCTTTTCTTTCTCAGGGGATCGTTCCTCAATTTCCTTGCTACCCTGCTTTTTCAGAAAAATATATTAACCAACAAGAATAATTAACATATCATGCAAATCAAGTAGGTGTATCTACATAACATAGTTCAAATTATTTCAAGTATAATGTATAAATATTGGAAGCCAAAAGAGACAATGAACTAAGACAACTTTTATCCATTGGCCATTTTACAATCTCGTCATCAACTCGTGGCATTCTTTTCCTTCTGACGTTCTCAACATATATCCTTAATGGCTTTTTTACCAACTCGCCATCAACTAGTTTCCTGGTATCCTTTTCCCATGGCCTTTTCTTTGACGTTCTGTTTCGTTGTCCGAAATGTCATAGGTAAGTTGTACGACGGTATAGTGGGCTTTTTCATTATGCAACTTTCTTTACTGTTTTCTATCTATATCTTCTATAAATGTAATGTATTATAATGTAACTCAGCGACGTCTTCTACGTAAGGATCTTTCATTACTCATTATAATACAGTTGAATCGTTCTTGTAAGTTCCTCATTAGTTTTCAGATAATTTATCATTCAATCATATATTCTTCCTTTCCATTTTGACGTAGAGTGATGATGCGTAGGTGTCCGAAGAAGTATTCTTTGATTTTCGTAATGCTACGGCGCTGGTTTTCTTTTTTTGTCGATATTTATTATATTTTTGTACATTTTATCATATTTTCTTTTTTTCATTTTCAAAGTAGACCACGAACTTTTCGATTCATATTAACGATATAGATGATGAAACTCAAAGCATTTTGGTATCGAATATGATGTTGTATTGTAGAGATGCTCCATAAGTTGGGATGTTATTTTGTTCCTTCTAAATTGCAACTTTTGATTGTAGTTTATAGTTATAGGTGTACGCGTGTTCTATATACTTGTTTTGTAGATCTTGCTATATTGCATTGTAGGCTGTTTATACAATGAGTTTTCAGGTGGTGTCCATTCTCACTCTTGTAGAATTATTGAAGTAGGTATATTCTTTATATTAGGTGGTATGAAGTATCTTATAAATCGTCGAAATAGACTATAATTCTGTGGGTTCGTTTAAGATTTGCAGATGCGATAGCAATGGATACATTGTCCTTATGACAAGCCTGTAGTTTACTTTTGTTGCGGCTTTCACGTGTTGCACGTGTCCTCACCACGGGCACGCTGGCCTCAGTCGTCTATGTGGGTCCAGTACTGATTGGTCGATTTCACGCACAAATTTTTAACTTCTTCGTAGGTGTTCGCAGGTTTCTTCACGATGTTTAGGCCTGATGTTGTACTTAATGCATTGGACCTTTTGGCTTTTAGTAAATAATTCAACAAAACCGCCTTACCATGCTTAACGGACTGGGCTGACCTTTAGACTCACGTGTGGGATCTTTTCCTATTTACTAAATATTTATTTGAGATTGGGTGTTCTTTTGAATGTTTGAGATTGCTGTTTAAGATATTTATTTACACTTCTTGATTTTTCTTCTCTCCTCCAGTTTGATTTTCTTATTTTATTAGTTTTAATTGGATTTCCATTTTGAAGTTTTATTGGAGCTGGTTGGAAGCATGTTTTCTCGAAAAAGAGATATATTATTTTGTTAACAATATTCTTCTGTAGTCGTATGGTTCAAGATGAGAAGTAATATTTTTCTTCATATCAGGAGAAACAATGATGTATTCAATATTACAGTAGTCTTCGTAATTTCAAATTCTTATAACAATCATCGTTAAGTAATTTCAAATTCTTCTATTTCTTGCATGTTCTCATATTTTGATTGTGTATGGGGTGCATTGAAGAAGTGTAAATATTTACAAATGCGACAAAATAATTCTCTCACGAAATGTTATTATCTCTCTATTCATTCTCAGGCAATTATCTCCATCCATTCTCACTTCGCAAGCTTCATCGAATTTCTCACTCTTAATTTTTCCATTCTCCCTTCAAATGCTTCAAAAACACGCAGACGACGGACAAGAAGTTTAGTTTTTATTTATTTTGACACTGATTTATTATTGAAAAGTCTATTGGTTTTTTTTTACGCCGATTTTGTTTTTTTGTTTGATTTTTGATTATTAGTTTCGCACTGAGTCCATCTCGCACTAAAGTCCATATGATCACTGACACTGGCTGGCGTGATATCCTCGCTGGAGGCGCGGGGCGCGCGGGGTGCGGGGCGGGGTGGTGCGGCGGTCTCAGCCTCAGTCCGGCGCTAGCTTGAGGCGGGGGCGGGGGCGGGGGCGGGTTATTACAATGATACTCACCTTGCCATTGCCGCTGGTTTCTACTTTACGTCGCTTTACATCTGCAACACAAATGTAAACGATCACTTCACAGAACTTACAAAAATGAAGGGTTAAAGGAATCTTATAAATAGTAGAAAGAAGAAGGAATAATAGATGACACAAAATTGTTGTAGCGAATATTTTAGCTAGAGCGAAGAGTAAAAATAAAGAAGATAGTGCAATAATTATGAATATGTGTATCGCACGTACCTCGCTCGATGTCATCGGGCACGTGTCGGTGCTCGTGCGGGGGCGACACGGACTCCAAGTAGCGCTCCTCCTGTACCTACAAACATTTATTACAACTTTACAATTATTGCGACAGCTAAAATTGACTTGCTTCCATGCTGGACTGGAAGTGATAGAAAAACATAGAATTTGCAGCTGCATTTCCTCCCGGGCATACTGTCAAAACCAGATAAGGGCATCTAGCGTTTCAGTGTATTCCAATTTAGGCGATGGGGTGACAACCTGTCACTATAGTAATACACATTTCAGTCTAAAATTGCCCTCAAAACTTGTCAGACGTGGCGGAACGGCCTTTTCTTTGATCGTTTACGCTTTGTCTGCCTACCTCATTCGAGATAAAGGCGTGATTATATGTATGTATGTTTTCATGCAAAATCGACTTTCCAAATAGTCAAATTAATAAACTGATTGAAATTTTTATCCAAGTCCTACTACGCACAGAACATCCATTATCTATCACAATGGTTCACTAAAATATAGAGTATATTCACTTACCCTGTGTGACCGTGTGTCTCTCGGAGATCTCTCTTTGCTTCTAACTTCTTCCTTTACTCTTTCCTTCACAGCGCTGTAAAGTGAAGATATAAATGCAGGAAAAAAACTATGTAACACGTGTTTTTCATATGGATAAATTAATAAAATTACACTTACGCTCGTGATTCACGCTTGGTCTCTTTCTCCCTGTCGGAGTCCTCGCGGCGTCTGTCACTGTTCCTCGACTCGCGCTTTTCAGCATCTGATAAATAAACAACAGCGAGTAAGTGACACATTTGCTAGCGCGTGAGAACGTGCCGGGCAAGTCTGATGCTAACTATTCACAATTTAGCGTCAAGCCTGACGACGTAAAGGCGGATTTACAAGAGGTAAGTGACTGAACTGTCCGAAACCGAGACAGTTCAGCGCTGACCCGAAAATTCTTATGGAAATTTACAAGTCACCAATGTGAAATCAGCGCTGAACTGTCACACAGTCAGTCACTTACCCCGTGTAAATCCGCCTTTACATGAACAAAAATTCTGCAAGAATGCTGCAAGGTAGGTCGAACGATGATGCTGTAAGCTGTAAGGGATAAAAGCACAGGTGATCATCACACAAGTAGGAATGAACTGACCTTGTGCGTGCGCGTCGTTGGCTGCGTCGTGTTCCTGCTTGTGCGCGGGCGGCTCCTCCTTCACCTCCTTGACGCTGGCCGCCTTGTGCTTCTCGCTCACTTGCAGGTTCACCACCTAAATAAAACGTCAAAATAGTAGCTGATTTCTGAGGTTATTAATGTAAATTAGGGCGTCCGGTGAAATAATGATTTTGTGTCTGTAAATCGAACCCAGGACCTGCGGATCGGGAGCCCATGGCTTAGACCACTAGACCACGGAGGCAGTATAATGTGCTAACCTGGTGGAAGTCGGTCTCGCGCATCATGTGCGGCTGTTTGTTGCGCAGCTGGCCGCTGTAGCCGGTGGCCAGCACGAACAGGTCCTGCCGCTGCGTCTTCTCCTCGTCCTTCACCTGAGGAAACGAATCATTTTAATACTTAAATTATTAAACACGTGCGACGTATCTCCCCCCTCACTCCACCTACCGTCTAAAATTTCAACCTACCATATCAACTTTTAACCTACCTTCCCCATATTCGACCTGCCTTCTAAAACTTCGACCTATCTTCTCCACTTTCGACCTATCTTCTCCACTTCCGATCTACCTTCTCCACATTTGACCTACCCTCTTCGACCTCAACGTAACTCTTCCACTTCCGACCCACTTTCACCAATTTCGACTAACCTTATCTGAGTTAAACTTATATTTCGCACGTTCAACATTTTATTTACATTGGAAAAATAATAAAAAAAAATGAAAAAATGTATATTTTCTATCAGAAGTACAAATACAAATAGGTACAACAATATTTTAGAATGATATGTTACATTCATTGTCAGAATTGCCAGGGGCGCTCCCAAACTAGGATCAGGCCTGTATCTTGGGAAACCTTAAACAAATTACTCTGCAGAATAAACATTAATAACGTGCATCATTAGATATATCTTCCTACTTTCGCACCCTCCCCACATTCGCGATCCACTTTCCCGACTAAACCTACATACATTCTCCAACTGCGACTTACCTTTCTCCATTCACGACCTAAGTTCTCCAACTTCAACCTACCTTCTCCACCTCCGACCTACCTTCTCCACCTTCCTCTCGATGATCTGCGCTAGTTTCTCGAGCACGGGGAAGTGCGGCAACACGCGGATGAGCACGATGAGCGCGTTGCGCGTCTGCACGTAATCGCCCGAGTCCAGGCACACCACCATCGCCTTCGTGATCTTGTAGTGCCACTTGTGGCACACGTGTCTGCGAAGGAATATGCATAGTGAAGTTTCTCTTAATAACAATACAAAAAAAAATATATATATATTATTGATTGCTTTTTGTATGTAGAATCCAATGGTTTAGGTTTGATCGTGTGCCGCGCCATTGATAAAAAAAAAATAAGGGTCGCCATTCACAGTATGCCAGGCAGGCTCCATACAAAAAGTTACTGACCCTTTTTACAAAATTCAAACAAAAACCAGATGAACCCAGCGGGGCTTGAACCAGCAGGGAGCAGGCAGCCATGCTACCGCCACCCATTTTGACTTGACAAATAGCTGTGAATTTCAGAACCATATCAAGTCAACCATAAGGGATGGACATGACATTTCACGTCGCGCGGCCGCGTATCTACTTAGTGTACAAAGAGTAGAGTAATTATGTTAGAATATACCTGTAGTTCTCGTATCCGACGTGGTCGTTCGCCTCGGTGAACTGGTTGGAGACGCGGTACTTGGTGACGAAGCCCGGGTAGTGCGCGCACTCCTTGTGGAAGGCGTTCTTGTCCGCGTGCCAGCGCATGGCCGTGGCTAGTACCCGACACAGGAACGTGCCGTAGCGCGCCGCCTCGCCTTCCGTGCACGACATCACCGAGTAGGTTATGTCGCAGAACAGCTACACAAAATAAACAAAGTTATGGAAGTAAGTTTTGAGTAACCGTGCCCGTTGTCACCAATATTTCTGTCAGTATGATTGGCTAATTATTCAGTTACATTGCGTTATGATTGCGTGAGCCAATAGCAGCCTGACAATTTCACCTCATCCCGCCCCATAAAGCGGTGAGTTGTGTCTCGAAAAAAAAAAAGTATGAATGCTCACTCCATAGGTTAAGTCCTTCTTGCATACATTGCTTATTTACATAGGGGGCGTCTTTCTATGACGCTAGTGTACGATGAACTTACCCTGTCGTAGCACAGCAGCGTGGAGAAGTTGGGCGTCTTGAGCGCGTGCACGGTGTGGACGAACTCGGCGCAGTAGAGCGCATCGGCCGCCGTGAACACGCAGCGCGGGAACAGGCACAGCTGCATGAGGCGCGTCACCGTCTCGTTCTTGGCGGACTTGGCGGCGCGCGCGGGGAACCAGCCCGCGCACGAGGCGGCCAGGCGCGCGCCCACGCGGGCCACGTGCTCCTGCTGGCGCCGGCGCTCCTCCTGGCCAAGGAAACATGTTTTGAACAAGCGTATTTTCACCAGAGGATTGTTATACAGGATCATATTAAATTATATTCAAAGTAAAAAAAAAAACGGCTGTAGCATTGAAATTTCATAAAAACATTAGTTTATTTCTGTAAAAGACTTATATCTCAATAGACATGTTAAACCGCTCTTGTCCGTTTTTGCCCATGATCCCCTGTGAGGTATTATTAGTGAGGTACATATTTAGCAACCGCTATTGCAGCTGTTTCTAGACGATCTATCTCTCTATCGTATCTCTCTTCGGGAACTTTGAGATCAGAACTGTAACATACGGTCCAAAGTCGGCTCCATCTTTTGCGTCTATCGGTCTGATATCAGAGTGCCGACTAATAGTTCAAAATCGACTAACCTGTAGCTTCTCAATAAGCGTGTTGAACCGCTCCTGTTCCTTCTTGCCCTTAGTGCCCTGCGAGGTGTCCTTAGCGGCGGCAATGGCGGCGGTCTTCAGTCGGTCTATCTCTCTATCGTAGCTCTCTTCAGGAACCTTGAGATCGTACATTGATAATGACCTAGCAAAAAAAAAACACATTTTATGCTAAAATAAAATGAAAATATAAATAATAAAATGTTTGTTTCAGAGTTTTAGTGTTGAAAGTTTTGACAATCTTGCTATTGATTCTTAACTTTGTTTGTTAATCATATTATTCAAGTTGAATCATGTAGTTAGCTTACCAGAAAGTAGCATAAAACTCCGGCGAAATGTCCTCCCACACTCTCGAAGGCAGCAGCGGATGTATGGCCACCAGGATAGGTTCCAGCACCTCTTTGGACGCGGCGATGTATCGCTCCGTGCTCTTCTCAGTGCTGTCTGTCTTGGTGTCGGAGGTCTTGCGCAGTATCTCCGTCTTGGCGGCGATCTTCTGCGCTAATACTGGACGGTGGAGGAAGAAAGCCACGTCCGCGTCCACGTGGTAGTCACGGAGCAACTCCTAGATACAACATTACGATAAGTTTTCTTATATTAACAAGGTTTTTTTTAAACACATCACTTACTGCATTTAGATCGGAAGCAAAATGTATAAATCTAATATGTGATGCGAGTGCGAAATATTACCTGCATGAATAGTTATATATATATATAGTTATATTACGTGTAAGTGCGGTATGTCACCTGCATAGACAGTTATATTACCTGCAAGTGCGGTATATTACCTGCATAGACAGTTATATTACCTGCAAGTGCGGTGTATTACCCGCAAGTGTAATATATTGCCTACCTAGACAGTTAAACGACCTGCAAGTGTGGTATATTACCTGCATACAGTCATATTACCTGCCTAGACAGTTATATTACCTGCAGAGGCGGCAGGCGCGCGGAGTACTCGTCGGGCGTGTGCGAAGACGCGAGGAAGGTGCCGAGCTGCACGAGTGCGTCCTGACACTGGTCCGCGAGGCGACCCACCACCTTCAGCTGAGACCCGGCCGGCTCCCCGGCAGCCTCTTCGTCTATTTCTGTACAAGGTCGGAAATATATAGTCCATTTTAGGAAGAATTTGCAAAATACTTTCTGGGATATCAAACGTATCTCGGTAGTCGCTGCCTGGATGCGACCGTGGCCACTTAGCAGGTCACGCCCCCTGTCGATTGGATTACACAGCGTTCTATACAAATCCCTACAAAGCGGATGCGGTCGCGACTGCCTGGCAGAGACTGTCTAGATCCGAAATACGTTTAATGTTTATTTGTGTTTATTTTTTAAGTGTATTTATTTACTATAATGAAACTGAACCGCTTTTTCGCTAGGAACAAAAGTTACACTACCCATACAAAATGACTTATTCGGCATTGGAAAAAATATTTTATTTCCACGGAAAAAATCGTCAAGCTACGGGTGAAATTGCAATCCGGAAAGGCCGGCACATTAGAAACAGTTTTTAGAATTTACCTGTCCAAACGCAGCTGTGGCGTTGTTGAGCGGCCAGTATGCAGAGGCCAATGTCCAAGTTGTTTCCCACTATAGCCTCCTTCAGTCTCGCTGAGGAGCGACGCGTGTTACGCACTTGAGAAAAGTATCCGGCCTAAAAACAAACCATTTTTATTTTTGTGTTTTTTGCACTATAGTGCTATTTTCATTACTAAAATATGAGAAACAACAAATCAAAAATTTCATCCGCAGACAGGATTCAAACCTGACTCCACTCATAACGATCTAAGAACCAACCAGTCACTAATTTCGCCGCTCAGGACAAGGTCCGCAGTGGCTTAGTTGGCTATAGCGTTTTGTTTTGGGACGGTATTCCAAAGACGCAGAAATAAGAAATTAATTTGTATGAGAAACAATGTATGTAAAAGTAAATATGTGTCTGTAAAGTTTTTTTTAATTTGACATACCTCTCCTTTTAGTAATTCTCCGCCAGCCATAGCTTCTAACTGTTCCGGTGTCATTTCTTCTGCGGCTTCTATGCCGGCCATTTTTTGTACTATTTCTTTTAGAATCAGCAAGTCTTGGCTGAAAAGAAATACTGCAAGCTCAGCGAAAAACGAAATAAATATTAAACTATAAGAACAAATGGTATCTGTAAAATTGTCTCTACCAATACTATCACGAAGAAATCTCGATTTTCCTCCGTTTGCCGACTTTCCTCAGATAAAGAAAAAAAATACCATCACGAGGAAATCTCTATCCATCCCCACTACAGGCTGAACGGTTCTTTAGTCCGTAATCTCTCAGCGACCCAACTAAAAAATTACATAAGTAAATAGACCACATGCATACCTCTGCTGAGCCTTGAGCCTGTTCGCGACGAACTGCAAGAGCGCCGTCAACTCTATGTTATGTTTCTTGAAGGCGGCTCCGGCGAAGGCCGCCAGCGCCTGCAGCCAGGGCGGGTGCGCCGCGCCCCCCACACCCCCGCGCCCCGCGCACAGCGCCTCCAGCAGGCAGTAGCCCAGCACGTCCAGGGATAGAGATGTCAGGTATTTGAGCGACTCCACCACTGGACCGATCAGGTTGTCGTACGTTTGGATCTGGAATTGAGGTACTTTAAATTTCACAACACAACTGACCGCTTTTACGGCGCGGGGGATGGTGAAATTGTCAGGCTGCTATTGATATATGTCATGTCGGATTGCTACTGAATAATTAGCCAATCATGACGCAATGCAACAGACCCCTTGACCGCCATTCTACTTTTATATAAAATGTCGTTTTCGAAGAGAGAGATAGATAGTCTAGCTCTGTATATTTATAGTGGTTTTTTGATTAATTTTGTTTCTTTTGATCACTGGTGTTATTATAATTTTGGATATTTTTAGACAATAAGTTTAGATAACGAAAATATTTTTATGAATGTACTCTATTACCTGTAACAGCATGTAGTCGAACAGGTAGGTGGGCGCGGCGTGGCTGAGCTTCCCGATGAGTCGTCCCTGCGGCTTGACGTTCTCCTTGCTGAGGCGCTTCATGATGTGTTTGATGCGCTGCAGGGAGTTCCCCCGGACACGCATCAGCGCCGGCACGCGCTCGCCCGACTCGTTCTTCCAACGCGAGTACAGGCAGTATCTGTCAAATAAAGCATTGCTATCGGTTCCTAACTCATTACGACATATGACTATTTTTTTTATCAGTTATTTTTAGTCAGTAAAAGTAACTAAACAAAAATAAGTGATCTAAAACGAGTGGTTAATGGTTTAACTAAATCTTATTGCAGTATCTTTCTGTTCTCTAAGGATAGAAAATAACAGGTGACCATTTTAGTCAAAATTGAGTGATTTTGTGCGTGGCTGAATTGCCCCATTGTCAGTTGAACTACGCAGCTGAAAGCTAAGGTTGAAAGGATAGGTGGCAGGTGGCAAGGATGTCTTTGTCTTTTAAATTTGTTAAAATACATTGTTGAATAAATAAAGAAAACTGAAATCAAATATAGTCAGATTAGATCTCACCTGCACTAGTAAGGGTACAGCCTATTACTGATCTGCACTGGTAGGGGTACAGCTTGTTACTGACCTGCACTGGTAGGGGTACAGCTTGTTACTGACCTGCACTGGTAGGGGTACAGCTTGTTACTGACCTGCACTGGTAGGGGTACAGCTTGTTACTGACCTGCACTGGTAGGGGTACAGCTTGTTACTGACCTGCACTGGTAGGGGTACAGCTTGTTACTGACCTGCACTGGTAGGGGTACAGCTTGTTACTGACCTGCACTGGTAGGGGTACAGCTTGTTACTGACCTGCACTGGTAGGGGTACAGCTTGTTACTGACCTGCACTGGTAGGGGTACAGCTTGTTACTGACCTGCACTGGTAGGGGTACAGCTTGTTACTGACCTGCACTGGTAGGGGTACAGCTTGTTACTGACCTGCACTGGTAGGGGTACAGCTTGTTACTGACCTGCACTGGTAGGGGTACAGCTTGAGCAGCGTGTACACCTCCTCGGCCATGCAGCAGTTGCCCTCCATGAGCGTGAGGGCGGGCAGGATGGCGGCGTCTAACACCGTCAGCGCGCTGTGTTGCAACGGGTCGTCCGGTTGAGAACGTGACGTGCGCAGTATACGGATTATCTACGGAATAAAGAGTAAGCTATGTTATGAAGGTTCGCATCTAGGAGATGCCTGCCAACAAAAGTGAGACCACAAATATAAACATCAGCTGCTGAAATTAGAAAAAATACACGCGCTCGCCGCCCTTTGAACTCTAAAGGAGATAGTTGACTGTTAAAATTCACCACATACGGTCGAAATATCGGACTAAAAAAAATTATAGTGAAAATCTCGTAAGTAATAATAATAACCAAACCAAACTCTCTAACCAAATAATCCTGAAATAATGATTTAAATTGTTGTTTTTTGTCACAACTCTTACCTTGTACATCAGAATAGGATCGTAATGAAGAGAAGGCCCCAGTAGAATGAGGGCTGGAATGACTGTTTCTTTGATGTCTTCGAAAGTTTCGCTCGCACGCGGCGCTAAGCTCGATTTGAGAGGCGGGATTGGTTTGCCGATTATCTTTGGAGCCACTCTACAATGGCTGCAAAAGAAATAAAGAGTCAATAGTAAAACAAACTATTAAAATTAAATCTTTTTGCACATGATTTTGTTTGCGTGGTGTATTTGACAGGGTTACTAAAAGCTAAGGGTAAAAAACTCATTTTGCAGCCGTTATGGCTGATTTACATTGAACCAGTGGTAAGGTAAGTTGAACCATGTAAACTGTTCTTTAAGTGGCTTTTTAAGTACGAACTATAAACTATCCTAATGCACTGTACCTACAACTCGAACAATGAAAATCGGCCAATAGATACAGCCGGATTTAAACCAAGTCCTGAGAGAAAGCTTGGGGATTGCTAGTTTAACGATGTCAGAAACATTGTTTAATATAATTAATTCACTTTAACACGCTAAACTGAACGAACAGGTGACTGACCTTCTATATAGTGGTTCTACCAGAGCATGCAGCATATCACAGAGCGCTTTGGCGGGGCGCTGCGGCATCACTGTGGCGGGCATGCGCGCAGACAGCGCCGCGAACTCGCGCCAACCCGTCACCTTCAATAGGGCTTCGCTTAGCACTAGCTTCTGGTTGCTCCAGTATTCCTGAACATAGATTAAATGGTTGTAATACAAAAGTTGTAAATGTAATGGTTGTAATATAAAGTTTCATAAATGCAAACCAATATCATGAAGGAATGTTTTGGTTTCAAAAGAAGCTGCAATATAAAGGCAGATTTTCTACCACTTCTATTTATTATTATTGTTACAGATACATTAGCGATTATCAACACTGATAAACGAACCAACATTATTATCAAAGGAATTGCATAACTAAATAATTACAGGACACATTTTCAGTCATATTACCTGGGGATCAGCTTTTTCTTCTATAAACTCCGCAGGTGCATTCGCTTGAGGTCCTTTGGTTGAAACTATGTTTAGTTTACGAATGTAATCTTGTGCGGCTCTAATCTCTTTGTCAGCTTCCTTTGCCATTATGGAATCATCTGGACGTAGCTAAAAAAATAAAAAAGTGGTGTTTTGGTTCATAGGTCAACACCATAGCTGTCTGTGGCTACCCATACAGGAAAAACCATAGTAATTACATAGTATTAGCAAATACATACCCAGGGATAAATGTCATCTAAAGATATAACTTGGTGCTGCAGCAACAAAGCTATGATGGTCATCAGAGGTGGAGGCTCCTTGTAGCTCTCCAAAACTTCCATATTCCCAAGCTTGAAGCCCAACACTTCAGAAATAACTTGAGGATCCCCCATATAGTTCTTTATGAGAGGAATAAACAGTTGATCTAAATGTGGACGGGCTTCAAATGATTCAAGAATAATATCTAGTACTCTGTTTGGGTCCAAATTAAAACAACCTGAAATGACAAAGATAAGTTATAGCACCTTATTTCAAGTGATACTAAAATAATATTTTTTTCATTAACTATTGTTAAACATTCCTTTTTGCTATGAGGTTAAAAAAGTCTGCACATACCAATAAGTGATTGAATGATCTCCAATATGGTCGTCCATTCTGTGTCTTCACTGATTTCTTGATTTAATTCCACTATTAACTTAGCATACCCTTCACTTTCCTCCCGGAATAGATTGAATTTACGTTGTTTATAACTGAAAACATTCAATATTATGATTTGATTAGAAGGGGTTGGTTGGTCGTTTCAGCCCAACAGCCACTGCGACCTGTGAAGATCTATTGTAGCTTAACATTCAATATTAGTATTTAGCCTAATGAAGTATAACTAAACAATTTATAGAAGTCTACTTACTACAACTTAGTCTTGATTTTGATAAATTTGGTATAAAAGTTTTTATTTTTCAGTGTCCCTACATCTTGTAGTGTGTCAATTTCGAGTCTTTCCTTCAGTAATTTGTCAGATATAAAAGATTCCAGCTCCCGCACAATGAAACAAAAGTTAGAACGCTCTTCACTCTGTATGTCTGTGCATGTTTCTGCATCGAGCACGCACACCACATCCAGTAGTATGGATGGAATATCTGCATGCAGTGCCTAGAAAGAAAATGAACAATAAATTAATACTGCAAGAAATAGAAATAGCAAGATTCCTAGTCGTTTTTTTTTCATAGATTACAACACTAAGTGTAAATCTGTAAAATCTCATCATTTTGGTAGAGTTGTAGCAAGTTTACACTGCATAATGTGTTACTTACAGTTATGTCTTTAAGAACATTTAGAATTGCATCTTTTTTTAGTGCACCGCGTAGACCGCTCAGCAACAAGTCATATATGTTTTGGGAGACTCCTGAGAGCTTCCCGGATTTGGTAAACAGCGGACTCTTATCCTCATCTTTTATGTATTGTGTCACAGTCTTGATACTAAAAAGCAACACATAATATGAATTAAGCTTATCAAACAATGCTTGGCACCTACAACAAAAGGCTTGTTTTGAAAAACAAATTATTGCTGATAAGCACTAATGATAGCCTATGTTTTAAATAATTCATGTATGATGTCGGGCTAGCTTCAGCACTCTATTTAATGCACTTTTTTAGAAGTTAAATAGTCCAAGGAGCGGGTAGCTTTCTGCTGTGTAATATATTTTGCAGAACCAAATACCTTGTCAGTGCTCAAGGACACAACATACGGGTGGCTCATTATTTTGTACAAGGAATGAATATTTGTATTATTCGTAAACATAAACTAAAGAAACAATTGCAAGAGTGCAAATGTTGTTGTAAAATCAACATGTGGTAAAAATATTGAAAATGATCACGTCAAAGGTTAGTTGAAAAAAAAACTTACAATTGATCTTTTCCGGACTTGTCCCAAGATTTACAGTAATCAGATACAAATTTTGCGTATGATCCCATGGCGTATGGGATCAAATTATTACCGTTACAATAGAAAAATACTCATCAATCATCAAACAAACACCCAAGATGCCGCAGCCATGATTAGCAATGCTACCAACGTAACAAAACAAAATGAATGAAAAAGAGGTATCGATTCGAAAATAATCGAATGAATTAAAAGGACAATGGGACAAAATGACGATCGAAGCGAGTGCAACTCTAGTATTGCTTTCTTCTTCTGTCACATGCAATAAGAAAGAGATAGAAACACTGCAAAACCCCCTACGTCAGTTCTACGGTACAATAAATTTTCTGTCTACAAATCGCAAATCAAGTCTACAAATCGCAACGCATTGAAAAAAAAGAAAAAGTACACCCCACCCCATCCATCCTGTCAAAGTCAAATGGCAAAAACATACAGTGGTGCCAAGTGCGGCGACTTGTCGCCATTTAGGCTATCTTGAAAGGTGCCGCGGCGACCAAAAATTGGGAATGGCGACTGGTCGCCATTTAGGCTATCTCGAAAAAATATTAGGCGACACTAATAATTTTAGTTTTACTTAAGACTGATTATCATTATAACCTTTCTCACATAGCATGAGCATCCTGACATGTCAAACTCATACATATTTTGACAGTTATAAAGTAATCTCTTTCGCACCACTGTGATCTATTATATTTCCTTCCTGCTGTCAGAGGACTCATGCTATATGAAAAATACTAAACACTCAAATCTTACCATAATGTTAAAAACTTAAGCATTTTTATTTTGTCCGAAAGTTTAGTCATAAGTGTCCTTAAAAAGTATATGTACTTATAAAAACCTACTAAAAACAAGCATTTATTTAAGCCATCCTGTCCTTTTCGGTTTCATGAGGCAAAAAAGTAGCCATTTAGGCTATTTTTCTAATTTTTTGGGCGATTTTAGGCTACTTCACCTTTAAAAAAAATTGGGCGATTTTAGGCTACCTAGAATTCATTTTTCTGCGACTTTACGTCGAAAAGACTTGGCAACACTGAAAACATAACCTCAATCAAGATTAAAATTTACCTATTTTATAAAAGATGCCGTCGTACGAATTAGCTTTAATGCTACGTGCAATGCCAAAGCCAGAACTTAAAACAACACTCAAACGCGTGTCTCAAGCCATTTTCAACCGTGGTGGAATAATAAGAAACATTGACAACTTGGGGTTTCGGGCTATGCCTTATAAAACTAGTGCTCACGGCTTGGTTCATCGGGAAGCCAACTATTTTATATTTAAAATCGACACTACAACACAAACTGTTGCGGATTTGAGAGAGGAATACAGCAGAGATGTGGATATAGTGAGGCAGCGAGTGTACAAGACTCCGACTGAAGCAGAGCACAACTGTACGCTTGAGGAGGAACTTCTGCCGCCAGCGTACCGCGAAGAAGTGCAGAAAATGATCGAGCTCGGCAAGACACAAGTAAACAGATTCACCTATAAATTCAAGTACAATTCGGGTCTTGACTACTATCCCTTCCAAAAGTAATATTTTAGTTATGTTATATTTATAAATATGTAGATATTTAAATAATTGCGTTAGTTACAATATAGTTAATTAATAATTAAAATTATTTTATATTTAATTTTCTCGATTCATCCCCTCTATGATTTGTCCAAAAAAGTATGTAAGCCTCTGTGGTAACTGGTAAGCCTACAGCCAACTAGATTTAAAAAGATTGTTGTGAGATTGTTGTCAAAAATCTTCAAACTATCTATAATTTTTATTACTTTAAAAATTCAAAATTCCAGTTAACAATGCAGTTCTTTAGCTTTTAATACCTTTTAGCCCAAAAATGGCACTGCATTATTTCCCTGTAGCAATATTCAGAACATGTTTATTACTTGGAAAAAGCCTCATACCGCATTCAAAAAGGACAGCAGACAAAGTCTTCTCGAGAAACCTTGTTTGTATCAGAAATAGTAATATCTCATTGAGACCAGAAAGTGTTTATCACAATGGTATTAGAAAAAGCTCATATTTTAAACACAAATACAGTCCTGAAATAGAAGCTACTATTAATAAGCAAATAAGAGCTGAACAACAGGCTGGGCAAGATTATCTAAATATGGCCGTATACTTCTTACATCCTTGTGTATCAAGACCTGGAGCAGGTGGTTTCTTTATGAGGATGTATGAAGAAGAAATAGGACATATGCAAGACTTTGTCCAGTATCAATTGCTCAGAGGAGGCACAGTATTCATAGATGGATTGTCTGCTCCAAAACAAACTGCTGACCTTTCTTTGCTTGAAGCATTTAAAACTGGACTGGAAATGGAAAAATCTGTAACTGAGGTGAGTTCAGTCTTATTTCAGTATTATTTAAAGTTTCATGTACCTATCTATTCTAATTTCCTATTTCAGCTTTTAGAAAACATTGTGCGTGCAGCAGAATCAGTAAAAGACTATCAGTGTGCAGATTTTGTTACATCGGTTTTTTTAGCAGATCAAATGCGCTCTCTGAATGAAATGTCGCATCATGTAACCAAACTATCCAGACTTTGTGACGAACATGCCTATTATCATTATGATCTAGAACTGGCCAAAACATATCCTTATACTTACAAATCAAAAGGCCCTGGTTGATGAGTTACTTGTGATATTGAAAATAATGTAAAACAGTACAGTAACAACAATATTTATTTTACGAACTTAATAATATTCGTCTTGAGGTAATGTCTCATTTTTAAATATTTTTATAATATGATCTGTTTTGCATTCACGTAATGCTTCGCGTAACTGTTGTCTTTCTTTATTAAAATCGCTAGCAGTAAGAGAAAGGGCACGCCAGTCAGCATACCACTGATCCACAGTATCTGGAAATAAAATAAATTCAGCAATGAAAATCCTGAAATTGGGTGCCTCTGTTAACAAAACTAACGTATCAATGATCGTACCAACAAGTTTGTCAAAGTGTATGTCTTTCGCGTCATCCTTCAATGAAGACTCCCAAATTCTGAGATATTCATCACACAGAATAGTAGATCCTATATCCATTGTATTTGCATCCAAATCCAAGTGACTGTAAAATAATAAACCCAGTGTTGTACTAAACTTTTTTATAGTTTTAGTAAAGTAGTATTAGTAAATATAGGCATACCTAAGAGCTTCTCGCAGAATAACGTCTTTATTTTTTTGGTATTGATCCTTGAAATGTTGTTCTATTCTCTTAAAGGATTGTAAGCAACAATAATCAGGGACATCTGTAAAGAATACCACCTTTCGTAAAGTCGGAATATTATGTTTTATATCATTTAAGCCGTGTTTGAAAAACATACCACAGGTGATTTCTATGCGTATACTCTTCTCAACAGAGCAGTCTGATATCACATCTCTTATGACTGCTGCTGTCGAAACATTATCAGTTTTAAAAGTCGCTGTTCCTCGCCTGTGAAAATAAATATCATCAACCACCAGCTCATACTAATAAAAATACGATACGAATACGAAACGTGTGATTTCTTCAAGGATTTCTTAATATCTCCCGTGGCCATAAAGTTTGGTACTTACTGGTATTTGCAAATAAGAACAGTTCCTAATAATGAATGTCTGCGGGCAAAAACCACGTTAGTAGCCGGTCGAGGTAGCTCTCCTGGCAAAGCTTTGGTCAACCACGCAGTCAGCTCCGCCACTGAGAAGCTTCCCGTTGCTCGAACTTGACTCCAAGTCCTGTATTATATTTAAATTGATCAGGAAATTTAGATATATTGATACCGTATTCCTTAATGTTCCTTAATGAACAAAAAAATAACATAAAAATGTTCTAGCTGCTTCTCTTCCCAGGCATAAGTACTGTAGAAACCAGTATTTAGTAGGGAAAGACAAGGGTTTAATGTTTTGTTTAGGCTAACATGAACGACGTACTTTCCTCATCAATACTCCTCGTCAGTCGTGGCGAAAACGTCTTTTATAGTACTATACTTTAGATGCTCTACCTACCCAGTAAAGGATACAGGCGTGACTGCATGTACCTGTTATCCTTTTCAATGTCCACATCTTCGTGTACAGAATAGTATGGTAAAGCAGGTAACTGCAACGTTATAAGCCGAGCTACTCTCGGAGCAGCGGCTGGCAAGGCGTAGATGAGAACCTTTCCAGTTTCAACCCTTGGTCCAGGTGAAGTGTTTGGAATATATCGTAAGCGCACCCATAGTCTTCGAGTACCGGCTTGGCAACGTACAGTTGCAAGTAGGTCGTTATCCTTTCCCTGTAATAATCAGGAAATATTCAACAGTTCAAATAGAAACTACCAGTATCCACTGACCAGTATAGCCCTACTATACCGCGCACGGCCACTCCTGGCAGACGGCGTCACACTTCTTTTATTTATATCTTTTCAGTTATCAATTATTTATTTATGCCCGTTACGATTGCTGAGAGATTGTCGGTGGAATAGCTATGGGGAGGGGAGGCCTTTGCGCAGCAGTGCGTCAATAATTATAGGCGAAATTAGGAGAATTAGGTCTAGGGAAAGCACTTGTCTAAGTACTTGTGAAGGGCATATGCTTAGCACGGCTGAGCTGTCTGTCACTATGTCCAGTTTCCGATGGCAGTACACAAACAGCATGTCTAACGGAACTGCTGCAATTATCTTTACTTCCTGCCATCCTTCGTGCGTTGCGCCTGATAACTGGAATAAAATAAATAAATGTGGTAATATGTATCCAAAGAGCAAGCATTCGTGTTCTTAGTTTTGTATTGCAATACCTCATATTGAATATCTAAAAGAGGTGGAGTTGATAACCCAGCATGTAAGGAACGAGTATGTCTTTGATATTTATCACGTTCGCTGGCTACCTGCTTCTCCAAACGAGCAACTTCAGCTCTGAAAAACAAACCCAATTTTCTTAAATGGTCAGTATTAAGTTTCATCTGATAAAAATGGAAGATAGTGTCCTCACTCAAGCTTCGTCCGACGAGCAGCAAGAGCGTCATGTGGAATGTTAGCCAGAGCAGTAGAACCGCCCGTAAATCTACGGGATCTCAGCGCGAAGATTCTTCCAGAAAAAGTTGCTGCTATCAGTTCATTTTCTTCTGTCCCCACGCATCCTCCCGCTACTGATGTCACTGGCTCTCCACAAAACTAGAGTACAGGAAATAAGGGGTGTAATGTAAGGGACAGCTTTCCGCAAACTGATAGGGGTTGCTCAGGAAAGAATTTCTTTGTAAAAGTTGTTCAGTTTCTTTGATTGAGCAACCCTTATCAGTTTGCGGGAAGCTGTCCCTTACACCCCGTATAGTACGAGTAGACAGTTAAAATAATCTGTGCTGCCTAGGATTCTGTTGATTTCTTATACGAGCCCTACGGAACTTACCAGATTTAAAATATACTTACGTAAGTAAACTTTAGGCGTGGTTTGTCGTCAATGCTATCCATGCCCACTAAGTAGAGTTGTATGGAGCCATCATGGCGACCAACTGCAAGGTGGGTACCTCCGTTATTGAAGTACCAGCCAAGACATACGACAGAGCCTAGCCCACGACCTTCCACTAAACACTGACTTGTTAGGACTGATCTGCAAAAAGGTCAACTTCTAAGTCAGCAGGAACAAAACAGTACCACTTTCTATAGTTCGTAATAAATAACTGAATTTTACTTAAACCTACTCTTCATGATGTATAATCCCGATAGATCCATCAGCAGCGCCGTAATATGCGTAAATATTGGAACTGTGATGAGTAACAGGAACTGCCAGACGACAGGGACCTGAAGCTATAGCAGCTCTTGCCAGCAGTTGCCCGCCGTCCAGGACCACAGCACCTTTGTTGGCAACTAGCACAAGTAGACGAACTCGCGTACTCTGAGAGAAAAAGTAGCAATAAGTAGCCTGTTTTACATCAAAGGATCCAATAATTTCGAAATATTTTTAGCGCTTACGTTTGGAGTAGCAAATGCAGCTATATCCAGCACTCTGTCTTCACAAATATACGAGTGAAACTCCTGTAAATCTCTGTAGTAAGATACCGTTCTTCCACTGCAAAGTATCAGATCGCCACCCAGCACGCACCTGCGATAGTAAACTCTTTACGTGAGGACATTAAAATAAGCAATTTTATTATTTTCTGTAACTTACATTGATGTGATGGTCTCAGTCAGCGAGGTTTCAATGGTGAGGAAAACTTTTCCTTTTTTCGTGTAGCCTTTTACTTCATTTCCTGAAGCTGTGAATATTTTATCTGCCTGTGCTCCTGGTTTAATTAAATTAACAGGTCAATTAAAATCGACTTTTGCTACGGCGTAGCAACGTAGCTGTCTACTACGAAACTGAGGAAAGTGTGTAGGTTTTCATGAATTAATTATGTTACTTACGCACGATTAAACGTACAATGAAAAGGGAACTTGCCTGTAGTAGATGCCAGTTGTACGGAGGTGATGGGTTTCCCGGGCAAGGTTTTAAACTGGACTACGGGTTCTTCATCTTTTATGCTCAAGCACTGGAGAACACCATTTTTGTCACCGATAGCAAACTGTAATAATGATGGTAAGTATCTTAAGTAGAACGTAAAGATTTGCTAAAATAAAAGTTTAGTTGTGTTACCTTTTGCTGAAGCTTCGGACCAGGTAGTGGCAATACTTTCAGCGTATCGGGATACGTGATGCCACAAATAGCGTAGTCAACCCGTGATAAGTCATAATCCATGGTTAATGATTTCCTAAGGTTTTCATTAAAATTCTATTATGTTATGTATGGCGGCCTTACCAATCGATAATACCTTGGTAACGTATCTAGTCAACATTAGACTAGGTTAGGTACCTACCTAGTGCGTAGGTATACCTACCTACCTTCCGCTTCCGACCAATGCTACCGACTAGACTAACTAGCTAAATCAATTTCGTCAGCAGCTATGGTATTGGACCGAAACCGAACCATACATCTTGAAGGATATTCCAATACGCTTTATGATTATGATTAAGTCTATCCCTCACCAGGGACATAGGGATAAATACGATAAAAATAAATTAATTAATGCAAGACCCTAGCTGAAGATATAAAGTTCTGGCAAACAGGTTTTAAATATATGATAGTTGAATGAATTCGCATTAAAACCTCGTTATATGAAGGCGAGTTTGCTTTGCACGCCTGTCTGGCGCTTTTTTTTAATTATATGGCTAAAATACCTTTATGCTATGCTTAAAAATATCAGAAAAGAAAAAATTGAGGTCAATGTTCTTTTGACAGCAGGCTGTATGGCTTTGTACCGTTGCCTATCCGTTAAGGATGAACTTTAAAACAACATCTTTTGACAGCTAATTGACAGTGACAGAACAAGGTCATCGACGTGACGAGGGTGATGAAATCCTGGTTAACCTAAAATTTCGTTTTAGGACTTAAATTTTAATTAAATATCACCATGGAACTAGAAAAAGAAAATGTTGTTCAAGCCGTAGTGGTTATGGACACTTTCAACGACAATTTTTCACCAATAAACAAGAATAAACCAATGGTAAGTCGAGTTAGTTTTTTGGGAAGTAAAAACTGGTATTTTATCTCGGTTTTTACTGATTTTTTGAAACTTTTCTTGTCTTTAGGGTTTATTATCAGTAGCAGGAGTGCCTCTATTGGACTATACACTTGAATCTCTCGCGTTAGGCGGAGTTGGTGAAACTATTTTGTTCTGTTGTCAAGAAGGTGCTAAAATAAAGGATCATATCAAGTAAGTAACAAACGGCTAGTTGTTTACATTATATTCGTTTGTATATGCTTAGTTATATCATGATAAATTTTCAGGAAACAAACAGAAAACAAAGCACCATGGTGTTCAACAATGGAAGTACAAATACTCACTTCAGATACTTGTCAGACTATGGGCGATGTGATGAGGGAGATAGATGCGGCAGGCCTGGTCCGAGGATACTTTATACTGGCTGGAGTGAACAGCATCACCAATATAAACTTTGCTTCTATGTTGGAACAACATAAGTATGTTTTTCTAGATTCAAATTATGAACTGTTTATTAGGTTACTGATTTTAGGAAAATAATTCTGTGTCTGTGGTGTGTAATATTAGATTACATAGATAATAATATATTACTTTTTTAGTTCAATTACATACCTAATACTTTTGCATAATAATAATTCAGGATGTCATTTTTATTTTCAGGCAAACTTGTAAAAAAGATAAAGGAGCAGCAATGACTTTAGTCTACAAGAAGGTTGCTTGGGAGCACCCTCTCATAAGCTCAGATAAATCTACATTTTTAGCTGCTGATGCCAATACTAAAAAAGTATTAATCCACCAGAAATTCAAGCCAAAATCAAGCAGCAAGAAATTGAATATACCTTTGGTATGTATAGTGTATTCCATGTGTCTGTAAGTGATGAATGATGATGGATGTCAATTCAAAATAATTAACTGTACTTTTCCCCCCAGGAAAATGTTTTAAATCACTCCGAAGTGAAGCTGCACCATAATCTAGCTGATGCCAACATTGCTTTGTGTTCTCCATCTGTGCCACCACTTTTCTCGGACAATTTCGACTTTCAAACTAGAGATGACTTTATACATGGTATACTGATCAATGAAGAAATATTAGCTAGTTCTCTGTATTACTCCCTCCTGAAAGATAATCAGTATGCTGCTGCTGTAACTAACTGGAAAACTTACCAAATAGTATGGTGTGTATATTGCATTATTAATTTTCAAGAAACATAGTTTCAAAACAGTTTTAATATTTGATTGAAATATGAACACAATTTTGATTGTCAGACTAACATAATATTAAGTTAAAATTGTTACTAACATCTATGGACTGAGTTGTCTGAAAATAAATAATTTTTATTTATAGATTTTAAAATTACTACTTAGGAAAATTACTATTATTTAGGATTTACTTTTCTATTACAGTCGAGATGTTTTACACAACTGGGCTTACCCAATGACGATTGAAACTGGGTCATTTTATAAAGATAATTATGTGCTGTCAGGATATCACAATTTCCGAAACAGGACATCAAAATTAAGCAGGTAAATAATGCTTTATTAAGTATATAAAAGTTACATAAAACCTGTTTGTAATCTGCATAGTTTTATAATGTTGTTTCATGTTTTATTATTTTGTTTTCCAGATCCTGTACAATAATAGAAGATGTACTTGTAGGAGAAAACACACAAATCAATGATCAGACTACAGTCACAAAGTCAATAATCGGTAACAACTGTAAAATTGGCAATAATGTAACTATATCTGGAAGCCACATTATGAACAATGTTGTCATTAAAGATAACTGTAAGATTACTAACAGTTTCATAGATGATAATTGTACGATAGAAGAAAACTCTGTTTTGGAAGGTGGAGCTATTTTAGCTCAAAGTGTAAATGTTGAAGCTGGTAGCCATTTAAATGGAAATATCATAGAGTCAACTGAAGATGATAACGAAAAGGGTAAGTATAATTAAATGTGACTATAATTGAACGTGAGTTAAAGAAAAATAACATAATTTGTGATGATTTTTTTAGAAAAACCATTGACTAAATCTACATCCGAGTCTGGGACAGAATGGGAGAATGATTCATCAGGCAGTGGAGGGGATGAATTCATTGGTTTCGAAAAAACTTGGTCTGATAGTGAGGATCATTATTCTTCAGACAGCAGTGAAGACTCCTCTTTACCTGATTCCCCAGTTCCTGAAGATACAAATAGTAAGTAACTGTTTGATGCCAATTTGTTCAAAGACCATTTCAGATTAATATTTATAAAACCAATTATTTTTCAGTCTTCCTTCAAGAAGTAATAGACAGCCTGGAAAGAGGATATAAAGAAAAACTGAAGTGTGACTACTTGATATTAGAAATAAACTCTTCAAGATATGCCTACAATATTCAGCTCCATGAGGTCAACTTTTTTGTTGTCCGAGCACTGCTCAGTATGCCAGTGCTAGCTGACACTAAGAATGTTCTTGCAACTGTAAAGGATATCTTCAAATACTTCAGCCCTGTTGTATCCAATTACATCAAAACTAAGTCCTCTACTATGGACTGTTTAAGAGCTGTTGAAGTAAGTACTGGATTTTTTTCCATGCAATATCATTTTCATTTTGCTTTGGGACATTTTCTATAACAAATTTCCTAATTTCAGGAAAGCTGCTTGAAATGTGAATGGTTAGAAGGAAAGACTGGTCAAGTTATACATCTACTTTATGAAGCTGATGTGGTTGATGAAGATTCATTGCTGGAATGGTACAATGACTTGAAAGAAAATGAGAGTCCAGTTTTGAAAGAGGCTCCACTAGTGAAATTCTTTGAATGGTTGCAGCAAGCCAGTGAGGAAAGTGAAGAGTCGGAATGATGAAGAGATAATTAATAAAACAATATTTTTTAACTATCTTATGTTTGTATTACAAATCTTTATCAATAGGTACAATCAAACAGACAATCTCACTAAAAGGAATCAATTCATTCTTTTACATATATCTATCACACAAAATTCTGAACCTTAAAATTACTTATCGAATAGTAGCATACTGCTGAAATTGTACAGTAGAAAAGTTTCTGAACTTATTGATGTCAAAGGAAGTGGGTTCGCATGGAGAATGAACTTTGATCTGTCTCATGTGTGTATCTCGTCCATTCTGATGGTTGCTCAGCACTGCTATTTGAATCATGTAAGTTCTGATGGGTCTGTCATTTATATCTTTTATTGGTATCACCTCCCATCCTTAAACAATGAAATATTACATACACACATTTACGACAAATTGTATGAAATGGTAACAGCCTACTGTTATATTATAATATATGATGATGATGATTTTTCTTTCCATGTTAAAAACATGGTACCTATAAATAATGGTTAAAAAGAAAGGGTAAAAAGAAGATAAAAAATATACAAACATACCATTTGGTTCAATCAGTTCAATGACCTCAATTTCTTGTAAGTCGTTAAAGTGTGTGCCAGCCCGAATAGATATCCTGCTTGGCGTGTAGCTCTCGTCCAGTTTGTAGTCAGTGTAAATGTATATGTGGGACACCATTGTTTTCCGTTGAAACTGTATGTTTACAAGGTGCGGTAGCTGCCCGTCAGACTGCCAATATGTATCCATACAGTCGTCCCGCAGTTGATCTATACCAAATCCTGTAATAATGATTAAATTACAAAGATATTGACGATAATAAATCCAACAACAAATAGACAGAACCAATGTAAACAAGGACATACCTGGCTTGCAAGAAGATAAGCTCCAAATTGCATGGTTCCCAACTTCCCGTACTGTCCCAGATCGTTCACTAACGAGCGGGTCTTTGTCAGAAGCCATTATCCGCTTTAGTGCTGCTGTATATCTGAAATTCTGAACAAACTTGAAATTATTTTAATCACATATATAAGTACAAGACAAGAAAAACAAAAGCTGACACTTTTTTTTTTATAAAGAGTCTTGGCGTGGAAACAAGTCCTTCAGCCGAAATCACTTGCCAGGGGTACGTTCAGTCGACCCAGTTCGGTATTTAGGGAGGACACAATACGCGTCAATCTTTGGGCGCGAAATAAAATTCAACACGTAAAATGCAAAGCGTATTTCGTGTCATTCTTGACACCAAATACGGTCTGCATTTTTTGTGTCGCGGGTTATTTTCTGAACTTTCTCGATGCGCTCGAGTAATTGGTGACAGAAAATGTGCAAAATGTATTTCGCGACAAGAAAAATGCAGCAAATAATCCGTGTTTTCAAGGGACTTCAATAACTGAGCGCATCGAGAAAGCGCGGCAAATTTTGTGCAGCGAGTAATTCGTGTATGTCATTGACCTTTCCTTAGAGATGTGAATCTTTCATAGCTGGCAATTCTGTTATCGATTTCTTTAACTTCTCGATTCTCATGACATTTATAGAAAATTTTAGATAAAGCAATCCGCGAGGGGGGGGGACGGGGGGCGGAGCCCCCCGAAAAGGGGGGCTCGGGGGGCGCAGCCCCCCGCAATAAAAAAACAACTTCTATTAACCCCCACATCGCTGACAGTAGGTTATGTTAGGTTCCATAGTGACCCCCTGGAGCGAACGAAGTGAGCGACCGAGCCGCAGAGGAGCAGCTGCTATACAGAAAACCTTCCTGTAGGTTAGGTTATGTTAGACTAATTTACTCACAATATCCTAGACAAAAAATCGATTTGGATTATGCTAAAAATTGATCTTGGTACAACTCTACTCTAATTAAAAACAAAATGGCACCATGACCTCGATGTACATTGCGCGTCAAGTATCTTTCATATTGTATCTCGCAGCCCGTTTAGTGCAGCGCGTAATTCGTGTCATCGACGTGGATTCTCGTTTTGCATTAAATTTGTCGCCAATTACTGACTGCATTTTATAATCCGCGTAAAACTTATTCAAAAGAATAAAATGCGACCCAACAATTCGCGTCAAAAAGTGTGCAAACCGAGAATCCACGTCGATGACACGAATTACGCGTTGCACTAAACGAGCTGCGAGATACAATATGAAAGATACTTGACGCGCAATGTATGCTACCGGTATTTATACCGATCAAATCTTATACTAGTGGGACGCACTGAACGTGCACCTTAGCCGCTGTTAGATAAAACTTCACTTCCGGTGCGCCTCTGAACGGGCCGGCTAAAAATTAACCTAGTCGAAATTTCATCTGACAGGCGCCTCTGAACGGGCAGGATAAGTTTTAACCAGGTTAAATTTCGATCGATCGAGCGGCTCTGAACGTACCCCTGGCAAGTTTTTTTTTTTTTTTTTTTTTGGATTGTCTAGGACCAATAGAGTCTGTGCGAAAAGAGAACAGGCATGGAATTTGAGGGCGCGCATTTGTATTTTTATTAACTGTCGCTTGGTCGTGTGTGGATTATGTCCAGGTCTTTAACAGTAACCTTCTACATTAAATTTTGGAGGTTTTATTTAGGTCAAAGACCTAGGCATAAACCCTATGCAACCAGCCGAGGGTTAATTAATACAAATGTGTGCCCTCCAATTCTATGCCTGTTCTCTTTTCGCACAGACTCTACAAAAATATTGAATTCAGTTTCTTTTACCGCTGATGTCTTATTCATAACAACAAAATATTATATTTGTACGTAAATGACGGCGGCTGGAAGGACTGTATTCCAAGCCCTAAACCAAGCCTTAAAAAAATTACATAATCAAATGCGTTTACCGTTTACGAAGAATGATTCTGAAACATGAAGTGAATGAATGAATGAATGAATCACTGCACTCATTCATACAGCTTGCAGCAGGGACTGAGTAAAATAATTGCGCAATCTGGCGGGAAATTAAAAAGTTTGTAATTAATCATAAAGTTTTTCGTAGTTTTTCCTAACACAAAATAGACTGTTCTCTTCGTGAATCTTGGTGATTTGATTTCTTATCGAAATTACCCTATAATACAATGTAAGTATCTTTACACGACAGGTTATCAGCGTTTGATCATCAATCAGATTCATCAGTCATCGGAGAAAGATCTTTCATCTCTGTTCAATGCCGGATTAACCCAAGTCAAGTTTAAGCAGTTGCTTAGGGCACCACACCTTGCGGCACCAGAAACCAACCAAAAGAATATTAAGGTATAATGATAAGATAAGGTAAAGGTACGTACGGCTAAAATTCTGGGGCCCCTGGAAATGGACTTTTAGTACCATAGCCTATTTGTTACTTAAAATTTTGTGCTTGCTTCGCTCGCGATATATCTTTCTTTGTGCAAACTTTTACCTATTCTAGTCTCACGTCTCACCGTTGAATTAAATAAGTAGGTTCGTATATCTTATGATTACTAAGCTACTACTAGATGAAAGTCTTTACTTACCGAGTTTGATCGATCATATCGATAGCAGACCCAACTTCTATGAATTATTTCAATAACGAATCTAAGTTTACGATACCTATTCACTCTGTAGATATATTTCAGAAAAAATATTTTTAAATGGCTGACAACTCTACCTCAGCTAAATATTTACTACTACTCTTTTTACTGTATGTACCTGATACCTACTCAAAATTTTGAAAATACAATATTACATCATATTATGTAATACATACATATATAGGTAGGTACTTATAGCTTTTGTAGTCACGCCTCCATCCCTTACGGGGTAGGTTAAGCGTATTTTTTTTTACAATATATTATATAGGATTCGATCGATCATATCCATCCAGCCAATCCTGAGTAGTTCTAGCGTGTCTACACATTAGGAACCTCTCATTCATTAAATTTAATCACCTCCACAACCATCATGTGGGAACTTTGTGGGAATGAGCATAGTTAGTCCCATTATGGATCAGTTCGTGCACATGATTCGCTTATATAGATAAGTGCAAGATGGGAACGGGTTGACAAATTGATAACTTTATAATTAGTGGTTAGGTCTGCGCGTAATTTGGGTATGCCATGTAGCATGTGGTAGTGGTGTGCGGTCTGCATATGGGACTGGGGAGACGTGACGTGGCGAAGGCGTTTTTACGTTTCATTGCTACGTTCTGTTTGAACTTTTATTTTGACTGAGTGCAGAGCCCACAATGCAATGCAAAACCACCTTCGAAACTCCACGACTCCAGCTGAATGTGGCCAGTGCGCTATGCCACTTTGTGATGCCACCGCATACGTAGGTGCCTACCGCGGGAACTGACCATTTCGAGTCTCCCAGACGGTCACCAAATGTTTTTACGGTTCCGCAATGTTCACAGGAAAGTTTATTATCTGTCACAAATCTAATATGATTGGTGGTTGGTGGTCATCAACATACGACATTTGATTAATATTATGCATTTTGTATTTGAAATTTGTGTTTCGTGTCAGATACTCAGAATGTTTAAGTCTTGTTAGGGTTGTTTAAGCTGGGTTGCAAACAAAATGCAGGGTAGTTAGATGAACTGATACCTAGATGATTAAATTACTAAGTAAAAAGATTTTTAATGAAAATGATTATTATTTCAATTATCAAACAAAAACCTTTTTAATAAAAGATATATTTGGAATCTTGCTTATGCTTGACCCTAGCCGGCCCTAAAATTATCGAGTCAGCTGATTTATAGGAGAGTACGTGGTGAGCAACAAGGCTGCCTCTAATAAGTTTTGCATTGTTGTAGCGTTGTAGGCTGTGTAGCGATTAGTACAAGAAGTATTTAAACTTTCACCTTTCACATTAAAGTTAGATGTTTGACAGGTATTGACAAAACGAAAATAGTAAAAACAGCTGGAGGCAGCGTTCGCAACAAAAATTCCAAACAAACTAGAAAAATGCTTGGTAAAAAAGCAACTGAGCAATTGAATTCATATAAAACTTCAGCCCTTTTGTACGGTGCAGCCTGGTTTGTCACCCTCATATACTTCACGGACTGGAGAGTCATCGCAACGAACATACCTTTCTATAATGGAAAATTCAAAGGCGAAAAGAAAAACGATAAAGCTTGTTAGATCAAACTACGAACAGTAGAAATACCAATTCACCCGGTGCAGATTATTTAAATTATTTAGTTCAGAGGGCACGCTCGTAGCACGCGTTTCAAATAAAACACATTCGGAGTTTGAAAAGAGAATGGAATTACAATAATGAGTGGTCTTGGAGATCAGGTGTGCTTGGATTTGTATGTCAACCGGGCGGAGCGCAGCCGGCGCGCGCGCAGCTGCCCTCGGCCCTCACATTCGCCTCCGCACGACACCGAGCGCCCTCCGAATAAACAGGACCTCTTTTATGTTGAAACAATTTTATACTTTTTAATGTTTGGTTGAGTAATTGTTAACAATAAAAGTGAAATTTATTGTTACCTGAAATTTTATTTAACTTTGCACCTTTTATGTATTTAAATCTTAGCTACTTAATTTCGTAATAATAAGTTAGGTTTGGAGTTATGTAGGAACTAATTTTCAACTTTTTCAAACTCATCCAACTTCATGGTCCTAGGCTCAGTTCAGTAGGTATACTCTGACACCAGGGTTTATCGGGTCGTTGTTCGACTCGAAAATCCACTCGCTAAGAAGAAGTAGGTATACTGTCACTATTCTGCCAACTGACCCAAAAGGTTGTCTGGCTGAAAAAAAAAACGCCTCTAGCAATAAGGCCGCCTAAATTGTACTTTCGTGCCTTTTATAATGATTTGATTTTATGAGCAATAAAGTATAATTATTTTGTATTGTTTTTGCGGAAATCAATTTATTGTTTGTATCAAAGATATATTTTTTCAGAGATTCCTTCATCATAAGTATTAGACAGTTTTAAAAGTTGTTGATGATGTGATATACGCATAAAAATAATGTATGTACTTACCTACAATAATAATCTGGATTTTTCTATTTACAGACCCATGTATGTAAATGTTAAGAAAAGGGTAGCTAATAATCTGCATATGAAACTGGCTACCGTGAACAAGCGATAGGGCGAAGGTGCTCAGGTATTATACCGTACACCTATCGAGGGTCTGTAAAGGTGCGCGTGAGGGACGAGGGGCGCGGGCGTGTTCCGACACAGCGCGGGCTCCGCAGGGCCGTCACTTGTGTCCTGGCCGCGCCACGAGCGGCAGTGCGGTCGCCTGACAACCTACCACGTAAACAGTAGTGCTGCCACTAATAGTGCGCGAAACTTTGTAAACAATCTTGAATTTAGAACAATTGGTGCGAGAATCGGACTCGAGTGTTTTAAGGACAGTGAAGTGACCATGGATTTGTCCTGCGGAGAGAACCTCCAGAACTCCGGGAACAGCAGCAACGGCAGGGTGGTGGACATGTGCGTAGCGGGGCCAGACCGTGCGCTGGACCGCGACCCTCGGCTGCTGCTCAACCTGCTGACCCTGGAGCGAGCTCACGCGCTGCATACAGACTACTTTCAGCACGTCCAGATCGACATTCAGCCCTTCATGCGCAAGGTCGTCACAACTTGGATGCTGGAGGTCAGTACTCTACTCGTTTTTTTTTTAATTTAACTATTATTTACGTATTGGTATATTGCGTAGGTACCTACTTAGATTATACACCGTAGTGTTTGTTTTTTACTTCCGCCATCAGCTGATTGGAGTCGATGACCTAAGGCATGCGCTTTTCTGCTTACGTAGTTGATGATAGATTATGTGCTACCTACCTACTGTTACTGTGAAAGATTGTTGTTTTTATATTCTACCTTACTGATGAATTTGCTAATTCCTGCATCACTATTATACATAGTTACAACAGGCTGTTTTTATGACCAATTACACTACACAATAGGTTGTTAATTATATTGTTGTTATGTTTACTTTAGTTAATTAGCACCACCTGATTTTGCAGTGTTATCATTTTCAGTTAAAGTTAGTTAATAATACCTAGTTAAAATAAACAGTTATTCTAGCCCCTCCTAGCATTAAACATTCATAACACATACAATCACGCCTCTATCCCGTACGGGGTAGCATAGGCGGCATATTTCAGAAATTATAGTACAGTGGAAAATTCAAAGGCGTAAAGTACCAATGTTTACGACCTGTCATTCGAATATCAACTACATATAGATTATTTTTTCTTAGGTATTTCTTGTACAGAACCTACCTACCTACCTACCTACACATCTGTTTATTGTTTGGATAAATCAAGGCTGAAAATATTATCCCACAATATCAATAATATCCGGACCGGACAACAGTTAAAAACTTCCTCTAATAACAGAATATCACAAGTTTGTCGCAAAAAGAACATATTTGTTTTCATCCCTTACTAAGTCACGGTTATGCAAAAGCTTCCATAAAACATGACTGCACCTACGAGTCCTTAGAAACGCGCGTCAACGGAAACTTTTTTTATCCGTTTCTTGCGCGCTGCTGAACCCTTCAGTGCGCACGGGCATCTCTAATGGGTAACTGAAAGCACAAGCTGGTATAAAAAACTAGAAGGTCTCATTAAAAAACTTTCCTAGACTTTCAACGGCTGCACATTGCACATACTTTTTTTACAATTGGATTTGTTTACACTTCAGTGTGTTTCGCTTTTTAGCCTTGTGTCCTCTTTGGATAAATCAAATTAATTTTTCACACTGTAAATCAAAGAAGGCTTTCAAAAACATATACTTACGTATGCAGTGAAATCCAATATGAAACAATACTATTTATAACGAGGTAGCCCGAATCATAAGATACATGATATCACTCCTATATCCTTTACGAGGTAGGTGAATCTTCAAAGGCTTAATAAAAATCGCGACCGCGACTTACAAATTTTTAGTGTAATTTGATACAATCTTAGTGTAGCAATAGCAATATTGCTGTTACAATTCCATCAATCCCTATTATTTAGGTACTTCATTCATGCATTTGACTAATTCCTCAACATTGTACCAGGTATGCGAGGAACAGCAGTGCGAGGAGCAGGTGTTTCCCCTGGCCGTGAGCTACATGGACCGATTCCTGGCATCCCGAGCTATCTCCCGGCAACAGCTGCAGCTGCTGGCTGTCACCGCCATGCTGCTGGCCTCCAAGTTCCGCCAGTGCCATCCGCTCTCTGTGGACCTCCTCTGCGCCTACACTGACAATTCTGTGCACCCTGATGAAGTCCGGGTAAGTTTCTTACAGACTGCGTAGACATCGGTTTCTGGAGTCGAGAGCCATCTCGCGGCAACAGCAGCAGCTTCTGGCGGTCACCGCTATGCTGCTGGCCTCCAAGTCTCGCCAGTGCCATCAGCTGTCTGTGGACCTCCTGTGCGCCTACACTGACAACTCCGTGCACCCTGATGAAATCCGGGTAAGTTCCATACAGACTGCGTAGACATAGGTTCCTAGAGTCGAGAGCTAACTCACGGCAACAGCAGTGCAGTATCTGCTGGCCGTCATCGCCACGCAGCTGACCACCAAGTTTCGTCATTTCAGAAACGATTACATCATTGACTTTTAAGTTTGGCAGAAAAAAAAGGAGCTGGCAAACATTTGTTTTATCACTTACAGTCCAGAATGGAAGGAAATTAGTGGTGAAACTAATTATTACCTTACATGTTATAGTTATCTGTTCATTCGACCATCCCCAATTTCTTTGTCAAAGGTCAAGTAGTTCCGACAGGCACATACCTCACATCCTGCCTCGACCGCAACTTGTTACGCATTGTTTTGATTCCGCTGTGAATGAACTCGATTAGTTGAGTCAAATGTCACTCCTTCACCCCAAAGCGTTTGTAATGCCCGTATCTTTAAGGAGCTCGGGGGTTTCCGGTAATTACTTCTTCCGCGACAAACTTGTTCTGGAGGGTAGTCAAGTCACTTAATGTCGCCCTCAAGCAAGCCACAGCCTGTGACGAAGTATAGCACTGGATGACTTACTTGTTTCCGACGGAAATGTGGGCAAGACAGTCTTGTAATCAAGATAAGAAGCTTCCTAAAATTTAGTCAGCGTGACACAAATTTTAAAGTAGGTCCCGTCCGGACCGACCCAACTGGACAAACACCAAATGACACCTTTAAAATTAAAGTACGGAAAATATTCCCACAGTGCGGTTATAATGACACCAAAGTCCTAATCGTAATATTGTGTGCGCATGGGCAGGTGCGATTGAACAATTAGTACCAACACCAGCACCCATGAATTTGACTTTGTCACCTGATTCACACGCCTCTCACAACCCCATCGGGATATGTCACATTGTGTTTACGTCACAAAATGCAACTTTCATCGCACAATTAGGTACAAACCCATCTACTATCAATACCTTTCTCCAAGATGCGTATCAAATAGACATTGGGTAACAAAGGGCTTGACATCTGTACTTGGAATTGTAATGTATTCAAGTGGAGCGTGGGAAGCTCGTCATTCAGTAGTTCGAGGTGCCGTATGGCGTCGTACGTATTTCCTTGCAATTAATTCGTGCGATGATCCTGATAAGTCCACACTGTGCATACCTGATGAGGTCATATGGCGTGGGGTCGTCTCCACTTTCCCATAACTTGAATTAGAGTTCTTCAACTTATGCCGTATGGTGGTCATTTGGAGTTCGTCAGGTAATCGTGGGAACTAATTTTCATCAAGGTTGTAGATCTGATGTAAAAAATATGCTATACCTACCCTCGGTAAAATGTTTAGTCAGATGCGTAGTAAGTAAGTTAGGAAACTATTAACAAACAATTCCTTATCTTAGCCCGTATTAAAGTTGAACGAACTCCTGTTCAGACTCTGATTAATATTACGTCTTAAATAATGGCATTCACCCTGGCTTATCACATGAGATAAATTGTAAGAACTCACTGTTTTTGTGTGTGTGTTGCGGCTACGATTGTATAAAGCTTCTGTGAAGCTCAGTCGACAAATAACCCTTGTTTTTTCAGAATGCATTCCCCCCCCATGCAAAATTAGATCCCCGATCCCATGACTTTCCCCATGTCTTATATTTCTATTTTCATTAGTAAGTGATTCGCCATTTTTGCGGTTTCCGCCTAGCCCATCGAGTATGACGGTTACGTCTCAACTGCTAAGAACATGTCCCTTCTTGAATATAAGTGCATGTAATTGCGATGCATATACATATAAATTGGGGTAGGCAAAGGTCATTGAAGAGACAGAAGATTCACACGGGGTCGTATGTAACCCAAATGGAATGCTTGCAAATTGAATTGAATGGTTTCTTTTGAAAGTCTAAGGGTGTGTTTTTTTTTTTTTTGCAGCAATGGGAAGTGATGCTCCTCCAACGGCTGAACTGGCAGTTGTCGATAGCGACGGCTTTCGACTTCGTGGAGCCTTTCCTGGCGCGAGTGCCCTGGGGCCGGGTCAACCCCCTCGTCAGAACCCACGCACTCACACTTACCTCTGTTTGTTATACTGGTGAGTACATAAACTTACATTTGTTTTTTTTTATCATAGACGTTAATCTGAAAAAAAAAGGTTCCTTACTGTACAGTGGGCAGCAGGTCGAGTTACCACTTTAACGGACCAATTTGTACTGGCTATACAGTATAACCAGGTAGATATAACCAGTATATATATTGGTCCGTTAAATGGTTAACTCGACCTGCTGCCCACTGTACATACTATTCTTGTTGGTTAGGTTAATTTATTTAACTGGTTTTCGGTACAAATACAAAAGGTCAAATATTTTTTTCACCAAATTACACAGTCTGGTTAATCAGCCCATAAATTGTCTACAACCTTGTAACATGCGGGCTGCACAGACTTCCTCGTTCTATGCTAATTCACAATCGATAATTGTAACCAGGCGTCAATTAAATTTCCTCACATATTAGTTTCATAGAGTCTGTTGAAATAACATCGTAGGCAGCTAAAATGGATATAGCCTAAACCGTAGTATTATAATTTAAGTATAACTCCTATAATTTAAGTATAAGTCCTATGCTCATTCAGAATCGATAATTGTAACCAGAACCAGGCATCAATTAAATTTCCTCACACATTAGTTTAATGCTAGAGTCTGCTGAAATAACAATTGTAGTTTGTAGTAATGAAGCCTCAAACCTCCCCTTGTTTGTGAAGTGAGGGTATTTTTTTGTGTGTGGGGGTTCACTGGACGCGTGTATCGGAACGCGCACATGCCTCGCGCACTGATAGCGCACACCTTGCGCGCGCGCACCCTAGCCACTGACTCCAGACCCTCCCTTTGTCAAATTACACACAAGTACTTAATGATAATGTATTAAATCGAATAAAAAAAAGGACATTTTCTACGAATGAAAAAACGCGATGTTATCTGGACTCTAAAAGCAACGGGTCTACAGGCAGGTGAAGGATCTCGGCGCAAGACAAATGTAGATTCAAATTCAATTTGAGAACTAGTTGCTATTATGTTCCAGTATGCAAATCTTTGTTTAAGTCGGACAATAGGCCGGGCGGGCACGTGCGTAGTGGCCAAACGAACTGCGCGTGCTTCAGTTTATTGAATTGCGTCATAAAAAATAATTTTATAAAAGGTCGTAAAAGTAGCCAGTTCTATATTATGTAGCCAATTTTATAGTGTTGACTTTTCGGGTCAGTTGGTACTGGTTGGTTTGATTATCTGCGTCGATCTGATTTACGGCAATGTCCGTAGCTGCGCGGGCGCAGCAGTCGCACCATGTGTGCGGATATGCTTCCATTTGCCACGTGGTGCATATTTTGATAGGAAATAGCGATACGACTGCCAATGCCAATAGACTTTTTAATTATAGAATTATTTGGAGTTTCATTGCAGTTGGTAGAGGATTAAACATCATCGTTTTAGAGAATTTATAAAATAGTTTACGATTCCTTTTGTTACCAATTTGGGCAGTATGCAAAAAAGATATTGTTTTCCCTTACACACACTAATCATTTACAAAAATATTCTATGAATACGAATCGCGATTATGAGAAGGTTGTTCAATATTATGGACAATATTATTTTCTTTAACACGTTGTATTAGTATCTGGCAGATGTAAACTGTTAGGACATTAAAGCTTAAAGCATACACCGTCACGTAACGCGCAGTTATTACCAATGACCAAGAATGACCCTTGATATACAGTAGACTAAGGGCCTGCACGATCACTGAGCATGAAAAAAAAAATAGAAATAAAAAACTACCACTTACGTAGACACCAGGCTATAAATATGCTTGCTGGCGTTGTCCCTGACATTTATAGCAAGTATTGTTTTATAAAGCCTTTGCATACTTGAATGATTTTTGTAAAGCTCGAAAATAGTTTAATAATTAGTTAAGAGCAACAGAGATGTTTAACCCTACTCGAACCCGTATGGTCCATCCGATCCCGATAAGTATTATTTATGGCTGTCAGTTGGTTATTTACCCAAACAACTATCAATTAGTTGATTGAACTTTTTGTTTACGAAAAAGATGTTGTGGAAGGTCAGTTACGGGTATTGAGAAATCCCTGACCGTTTTCCTGTTCATTGTATGTGCGTTTTTATTTACTTTTGGCACCTATCAGTCGCATTATAGGGTCATAATAGTAGGAGCAAGCTGGTGTCAAGTTCTGTCGGTGTGTCGGAGGCCGGAAGCAGCATAATTGCCGGTAACTGATCGTGCAGTACGCGAGGTGTGAAAGGGTTAATAACACTACTTGACCCTAAACTTCCTTCATCTTACCGTCAATTCATCGCGTAATAAAAACTACTCGATCTATTATTTAGGGCCTTTGATTCAACGCAATTAACCGTTAATTTCGTTCAAAGGGCTATTGATATTTCAATGAGATGTGCTGAATGATTTGTTAAGGCGTATTTTCAGTTGAACAATGCCAAGAATAACAGCTATGGCACTACAGTTACATCTGTAAAGCAACTGGCGAACCCCACAATTTATATGTGACATAATTTCTTCTAATTAGCAGTTTTTCTTACGGTTGCCGTGGGCATGAATCAAGACATGACAATAATAATGCGATGCTTATCAAAGCTTCTGTAACCGTGTCAATGTCGTGGTTGTGCCTGTGAGTTGCGAGACTGGCTGTCGGGCAGGGGAGCGAGTACGTAGCGAGGTAGCGACCGCGAGCGACAGCTGAGTGGCGACAATGCACGAAGACGTCCCGCGGCCATTGTGTTCTCCCGGCCTGTCCCAAACCCCGACAAAGGCGGCCGTCTCGGCGGCTCCGCGCGCACCTGGCGTGCCGCGACCCTATCTTACTCATACTTACTCCCTGACTACATGCGAGTATGCTATACCTATTTGCCGTCTCGAATCTCAGCCAAAGAAGTTCCGATCCGACAGTCGCGTTTCCGCTCAGGCCCTTCCGACCTATTCCAAGGCAGAAGCTGCGAACTGTCATTATCTTTTTTGCCTGCTATTGTACTCTCGCTCGGGATATGAGTACGTATGAGTTTATGCAAGCAGGATGTTAAAAAAGTATGTTTTTATTATCATACATTAAAAAAACCATAAGGAGTCGGGTTATAAACTTAAAAGGTCGATTCAACAATCCCTTATGGCTCTAAACTTGATCGCGATAAATAAGACATAAAATCTCACAATCGTAAAATATTCTATTGGAACCAGTTTCGCGCAATTAAGCATTGACTATTTGCAACCCTTGCATTTTCGCATCATCTATTGATATTTGTGTTAGATTCGCAGTTAGGGCGGGACAGGTTTGACAAACGGAAATTAACGGTCCCCGATGTCTGTTAGATCGGAGCATCATTACTTTATAGTTTGTAGCAATTAGTGAGGGTAAGACGCGGGGGTGTCTTGAGGCCCCTTGGTGGCTCGTGTCGTGGAAGCAGATGGTGATTGGTGCTCCAACTGACGGCCAACCTGTCGCACAACGGACCGCCCCGCTCCGCTGCCCATGTAGAGATCACTGATACGCCACCCGCTATCATTTTTGATTTCATAATAAGCTCACATCCATAACCCGACGCTATTGCATTTTAGTACTCACAACTACCGAGCTTTCACTCTGGAGTTAAGTAAAAATCCTTAATTAACAAGCGGTTAAGCTTCATACTTTATGAATCTAAAGCTCCCCCTATCTTGAGTTTCATTGACCTCCAGTTAAACGAGTTGAGCTCGGGCATACGTTAGGTAAACGTAGTGCTTTTTCTGATTAAAATTATGATACGTTCGCGTGTTACGATAGGAGAAAAACATTCTTAGGTGGATAGCGTAAAGAAGTTGAGGGCGTCGCGTGGAAGGGTGTAGGTGGGCAGTGACCCTGCGGTGAGGCAGCGAGCGGAAGGGCCGCCAGGTGTCCTCACATCTGCCGTCTTGGCCTGCCCTAAGGACTACACCCAGCGACTTTAACTTGCATCGTATTAACTTGTTTCGCATCAATACATTCACCGTTAGAAATATGGACGCAGAAGCAACATTGTTACTAGTAAGAATAGAGCTCTTGTAATGCGATTCAAAGAAATTGTAGGAAAATATAATCGGTGGGTAATAAACTTGATCAGGCGAAATCTCAAATTGTATCAGGGTAGGGGTCACTTTTGCAAAATTCCGTTATGAAAATGATTTCGAGGGTTATCGATTAGGCGACTCGATCGATGTCTACAACTACGAACAATAGGTCCCTCCTTCGTCCGTGGCGAAATCGCAGCTGCGCCCTTAACTAGACGACTTAAGATGTAAATTACCATTATTCTGCGTCTATTGTCCTCAGCCGTCGTACACAAAGATGCAGGGACGGAATGCACAAATCTGGCAGCTGCTCGACTCTCCTTCCTTGTTCTTCTAAACACAATAAGCGATATTGTATTGTGCAAAATGTAACGCGACGTTTTTTGCCGAGACCCTTTTCGTCGACCGAGAATAATCTTGTTTTTGACAGTCTCAAATCTGTAAAATAAACTTCGGTTTCCGTGAGTCGGATCGGACGATATTAAAAGATGTAAAAAAAAAAAATTAGACTGGAAATACATCGTGCAGTAAGACATAAGGCTCTCTCGGAGGATATGTCGAAGGCCTCAGAGATGCAAGGTGTCCGAGCCACCTGTTCTCGGCAATTATCTCGCAACAGATGTCCTGCCTCATCTACCTGCGCCTGCGCCTACTACACAACAAAAAAACACGTAAACATCAAAACTTGTTTTTTGATACGATGTTTGTAATTAAGGTTGCACGAGTTGAGGCTGCAGATATTTGTTCGAACTTTTGTTACAAACTTAGAAATACGTCACTTCAAACGCATCAATCAACAACTTGTGCTGTTCATGTAATACTCAAGTCAAGAAGCGACAAATAAGTAGGTTAACTTTACACAACAATGCAATTTCTAAATTGAAAATAACGTAGACATTTGTCTTTGTCAACAGAGACAGAATTCCTACTCGTGCCGCCATCTTTAATCGCGGTGGCGTGCATCACAGCGGCAGCGCGAGGACTGCGAGTGCGGATGTCGGTAGGTGAGCTATGCGCCCTGACGCATACTCCTGCAGCAGCGGCAGAGCTGGTGGCGCGTCATGTGGAGCGAGTCCTAGCTCGTGAGACCCAGCCCCAGGAGCCGCGCCAGAGACAGCCGCAGCCCGTCAAACACAACGCAGACGACCAGACCATGCTGCCCAACACGCCCACTGACGTACAGGACGTCCACTTCTGATAGTTTCAGCACCGTCCAGCGGCGAAGAGGTCGTCTATGTACAAACAATGTGAGCGACCTAACGAAAACGAAAAAAGTATGAAGACCACGTGGTGAGATTTGAACTGGACACAATGTAGAGCGCACGTGGGAAATCTATATTTACTCGCTGTCAAAATGATGCAAAGTGAACAAATATAAAGTCAATAGATCTCGTTATAGATGAAATGTTATGAATCGAAATGGATTTCGTTCGTCAGGGCAGACATTTTTTTCGTTGCACACCTGGGAGTTATAAGAAAGATTTGGGAGTAAACTTTTTTTGAACTTATTTTTTGTACGAAGTTTTTGTCAATACTTGCTTGCCTAAATAATGTATAGGAGAATTTGTTCATTGATCTCAAATTATTTATGTGAAATAGTGCTCTAGAATAGATTTTACGTTATTTATGGTGTGTGGTGTTGTTAACTTATAACATAGTTTTGAGTACTTCCCAGTACGCAAAGTTTTTACAGATTTGATCTCCGTTGATTCCAAAAACATGAGCTATTTATAAGACTGATTCAATCTTAAAGTTCTAAAACAAATTATCTGAATCAAAAGTTGGAAAACTATCTTGGGGCCATTTTATTAAACCCGGTTAAGTTATTTTTGGAGGATTACAGTTTTCAAATGTCTCGTCTGATTCTGGTCTTTTCTATATTTATTATTGAATCCACGCGATATTTTGTGAATGTTGTTAAAGACAATATATGTACTTAATTATTATTTTTTGAAAAACGTTTTTGTGTGTCATCGTAACTATTTATGTATAAGATCTCAATGTAGTTAAATTCAAAATGTATTGCTGTACAAAGGTGTGTTTAGTTTTTACTTTCAAGTGGAAATGTTGAAGTATGTAATTATTTATTTAGGTCGACGTTAAGTTTTAGTAAATTCTAGTCACATGTTTTACACATTCCTGTTTTCGACCAAACTTTATACGTTTAAGATTGATTATTTATAAGAGTTCTTAAGGCAACTGGTGAGGCTAAGTGTCGCCCCCAACAGTCAAAAAATTATTATTGACTAAAAGCAAAATTAATCGAAAATCCGGTAGAACAGATTGAAGCAATATTAATGAAGATATTTTAGAACATTACAATTTAGCTATTCATAGTTCTTTGCGAAGAACTGTCACTTTTAGCACACTTGCTATTTGTAACTACAGTGAATACTAAATTATTTTTCATAATGCTTAAAATAAACTTTAGTACTTATGGTTCAATCTGATCTACCGGATTTTCAATTAATTGTGTTTTCAGAGAGCTATGATTTTTTTGACTGATAGGGCCATTTAGCCTTAAGTAATTATTTAAGTAGAGTACTTTAGTACCTCGAATGAGGAAAGTAGCGGCGGGGTATCTTCTACAGAATGTTCGAGGAATGTGAGGTAGGTAAACAAAAACACGCGCGTTAGTAATTATGATACTTATTATAAGCATCGATGGTGTGCTGGTGGAAGTAAGGGAGAATTAACATTGCGCAATCGTACGTAAGTCCATATTCTGGAACTTCGAAAACACTTTCGAACAATATTGGATTCAAATCCTTTCCTATCTTGTAAATTTTTACTTTTTTATTACCTGTGATTTATCTACTTAACAACACAATCATAATACTTATTAATAAGTTGATTGATTCTTATTTCTCGCTCTATTTAGATCCGATCTCGAAATGTACTCGAAATAATCATTCATTACGGTGAACAGGTCCAGCATTTTAAACAATGTTAATTAAGTTAATTAGAACATACACCAAGCTTTCAACTCCCATGTCTCGCTTAATTCCACCGCACTTACGTAACATATTTATATGAGGGTCTTGATAATGCTCACTTTTTATAATTAATAGTGTTTGATAAGCTATTGAAATTTTTGTGAAGGTCTGTTGGTAAAAGAACGATTTATATACTGAAATTACACCATTAAAATTCGATTATTTTGGAACATCGATTAGTTCAAATTAAAAGAAATAAACTATTAATGACAATATCTTAAGAGAAATAAAATATGAAATGTTGTTATACGAATAGACCTTTTTATTTTTATCAGAATAAGAACTCGAATCTTAAATTGTCGGTAAACATAAAAATACCTGAATTGAAACTGTTCTGTTATGTCAATAAATTAATTCATGATCAAATTGTTTATAAGACGTTGTACCTACAATAGTTGGTAAAACTGTATAAAGTCTAAAAGTTAGTTTTGTAGTAAGTATAGTAACTGTACAGCGCAGTTTATAAGTAAGTTGTAAAATTTATTAAAAAACAAATAAACAATAACAAAAGAGGAGTTGTAGTATTTTTTGTTTCACGCACGAATACCACCTGGCTACCTGATCTTAAGGTGACCCGACTCGACTCAAAAGTTGCACATGCTCTCGCTCGCGTAAAACACATTAATGTTTCCTTTTAAACTCGAATTGGGATGATGATCGTACTTAATTAAGATAAGCAAATTAATTAAAAGTTGTCCGCAAACTGGATTTCGTAAAAAGGTCTTAAGTACAAACAAAGATTACTATACAATCAGACTATACTATACAAATTATTTTACAAGAGATCTGCTCTTTTGATTGCATCTTGAGATCGGTATAATTAAAATATGGAACGTCATTTTAATTAAATATAACCAGTTTGACTACCGGCCTAAATAGGTACGCGTGATTTATCTTTGAATATAGTTAATTTGAAATATCTGTTTAGGTGCTTACTTTATATATGATAACCAAGGGTCGTTCCTTCTATTGTGTTCCTTGTATGTTGGAAAAGTTCACGCCTTACGTTACGTGTAGTAGAGTCACCACCGTAAGTCCTAACTACGTGTATTCGGGCTGCAAAAATAGAATAGAAGCATCACCTGCTGCACACCTACTTTTAATATGATTTCTAGTCTGCAGATGCGTCTATGAGAACAGGATAGATTATTAACTCCATTACGTACACGTAACTCTGGAGATGGTTACTTGTCAAATCAACTTCAAGAAATATGATACAAAAACTTCATACTTCCAAAAAATTAGTTCCGAGCTGTCAGTAATCATCATAAAATACGCTATTAGTAAAATCAGCAACTTTTTATGAAATGTCAAAAACGATTTAAAGGGTTCCGTACCCAAAGGGAAAAAACGGGACGAGGACTGTTTTACGATTTTGATGCCCTCTGGTGAAATTAAGCGCAAGTAAAAACAGCGAACTCTGTCGGGATCTCACAAAACTCCGTCGAATGGTTGCTGGCTCAGTTCCACAAGGGTATATAAAAAGCTCTTTGCAAGTCTCGCCCCAGGGCAGGCCGGGAGGGAGCTTTCGACTTACTGCACGCTTGTGACAGATGTCGCTATAGTCGGCTTTATAAAGTTTTGGAACGTTGGCACGCATTCACACTAGGTGGCATAGATCATGTCGTGAACTTCTAAATATAAATTTGAGAATTTCGAACAGACGCTTATAGAATTTATTTTGCAATGCGCATGGAATTTTATTACTGTTTAACTGGTATAGGTGTATACTAGCTTTATTATTGTCATGTAAGTGGAGTTTATGACTTCTGTGGCAGACAAATAATATCTAGCTAATGATTTTACTACTAAGTATCGCATTTCATTGCTTTTCCACAAATAACTTAATTTTACACATTGTTATGGCGCAGATGGTACGATAAGCGTTTATAATTTCTATTAGATTTTTCTTATTAAATGTCACTTTCAACAAATATAACCGGGTGTAAGGGACAGCTTACCAGAAACTGATAGGGGTTGCTTAAACAACGAAACTGAACAATTTTCTACAGTAAATTCTTTCAGGAGCTGAAAACAATTGATCCATACAAAATTACCACCTCGATCTGACAATTTGTATGGGAAAGCAAATATCTTTTTCATATGCTAAAAGAATTTCCTGATGAAAGTTGTTCAGTTTCGTTGACTGAGCAACTACTATCCGTTTCTGGTACGCTATCACTTACACCCGGTATAATAAATAAGGTTTCTGATCCTCATCTATTTATCATTAGGTAAAATATTTAGTGCGAGGTTTAGAGGTGTAACATTGTAAATAATTTGTATTCGTTATTCAAAAAATATTTCACAACCCGGAAATCATTCAGCCTTCACAATCAAACGCATGACCACGGTTAGATAGGTTCACGATTCCTCCAATTTACACTTGAAAGTCCGATACGACACCGAGTGGTGGGCAAACAGAGCGGGGAGGTTGGCAAACTGGCAAACCATGGGCGAAAAAGCCAGGAGCGCTCGGGGCGGCCGGCGTCGGGGCGTCGGGGCGTCGGGGGCAAACACGCCGTCTCCGGGGATCCTCATTAGTTGTTCAAACAGCCGGCGGCCACTTTGACAAGCCTGGAGCTGCCCTCCCGCCGTCCGCTCGAGATCCCGATCTTCCCCTTCACAGATCTAACGCTAACTATAAAGAGGGACGCTAGTAAATACGGCGGTCGAGGTTATTTACTCGACACGGCGATGTCACAGATCGTCTCTCTGTGTAGGTTAGTAAACACGCTTTTATGTATCCGTTAGACTGGAATCGTTGGACAAATGTCATACAATTTCAGTTTAGGCACAGAATATACATAATAGTGCGTTAAAAGATTTGGTACCATTTTTATTTTACAGTGTATATGACTACCGACCGATGTCAAAGATTTAAGAGCATCCAAGTTGAAGTTTATCAAATGAAACACCCTTATGAAATATTTGACACCTCAGAGTGTCAAATATGTTTGAAGTTTTGTGTATTTTCATTGAAATTTCTATCTAAGCATGTTCTTAAAATCTCTGCACCTGACCTGAATCTCTTCCATATCGTAAATATAAAACCAATTCGATAAAATATAAGTAAAATAAATTCTTGTTGCAAAATCAAAATGATAACTGAAATATTTACTTTAATAATATTACTTTGGCAGCTTGCATTTTATCGCCCGACCACAATATAAGATGTAGAAAAATATTGATTTCAGTTCCATTATATCTGAACTGAAACCAATTAACAGCAATCAAAACTTTTCTCTACTTATAATTACGCACCTGGTCTTGGGCTTGACGTCAGCCGTCAGCTCGTCAGCGTCAGCTAATGGCCGCTGCCGTCAGCGCATCATGGCGGGTTGGCGGGTGGCTGCTGCTCATCAATCACGGGCGCAGGTGCTGCTTCTGGTACCCCTCCCCGCACCCCCCGCAACAGACGCGGCAAAAACTCGAAAGGCTTGTTGTTTACTTTCAGATACGATTGGAAATCTACAGTATAAATCTATAAGTTTTAAAGCTACATCTACAAGAAGGTACATCCCAGTAAATAGGCATCACATATCCTGCGTGTTAGTGCTTCTAGCTAAACGAGTCTCCCGTTTACGTATCGTATACTTCCTCATGAAATGCGATGCCTATTTCGTAAAGGGTTGTCTGTATCTGGACAACCAGATTGCAGCCATCAGAGACCAACGCTAAGTACTTTGCTTTGTTCAGTTGGAGCTGGAGATTTTTTTTTCAGCTTCTATAGTCAAGATGAACTCGCTCCATTGTTGATTCTGTTTTGGTCTAGACTACAGCTACAGACCAAACAAACTCATCGCATAAAAACAGATCTTTGCATAAGGTATTTAG
>JARACY010000964.1:0-70256 GCA_029255725.1 Scrobipalpa atriplicella | reverse complement strand
GAGTATTTTTATAACGTCGTAGCACGCCATAAAAATAAATTAAATATAGGCAGTAATATCTACCATTTGATGATAATTCGGACGGAAACTATATATCATAAGAAGTATAACGCTACCAGTAAATATTATATTATACTCGTTATGTTGGATGAGTTAATAATTTAAATGAACACGTCAAAAGTATCACATAGTGAAGAATGTCTCTAAAGGATGATAGAATTTCCTTAGCAAATAATATCCATCTTTTAACCATAATGATAATTTGTTAAACCAACAATAAATTGCTTGTTGTTATAATTAGCTACACAAAACAAATGAACGTTTAGCCGCCATAATGGATACATGATTAGTTGCAAGCTCGCTACAGTCACGGTTTAAATATTACGTTAAATTGGAGTTGCACGAATGACATTACCATTAGTTACGGGTCCTAAAATAGTCTGCATGTATAACTGGTTGGAACAAAGACTAACATTTATGAGGACCACCGGGTGCTGTGACGCGGTGACGGCGAAAGTAGACCGCATGCTAATCCCTTTTTAACCGTCTTAAAAAAGAAGGTTCTCAATTTTTCGTCATATTTTTTTATTCAATTTTCTTATATTTATTCATATTTATTTGTTTTATTTTTATTAAAATTGGGTAGCTTTTGACTCTACTCTAGGTCAGGGGAATTTTTCAAATGTTGGTCACCGATTATTCAAAGACGCCTGGACTAATTTGAAATATTATTTTGTTATCAAAAGTGAATTCTTAAAATGATATTTAAACACGTTTGAAGCAGATGATGAATTTGCTTTTTCCTAGCTAGGTGCATTTTGAAGGCGGTTATTTTATTTATTTAAAAACACAAAAGCTTTTTTAATATTAAAGCTGAGTACAAAGGAATTAGCATGGTGAATTTAAAACTATGATTTTGTGACGTCATTGGGACCCGCGCCAAAAATATACTCCACTTAGCCGAATGTGTTAAAGTGAGTGCAGAAAAGGCTAATTTATTATGACGCCGATTTTTTGTTTACATTGAGTGTTACGGTAACAACACTAAACGTTGTACATAGGGAAATTTTCTTTAAAATAATCGATGCGGTCAGGATTTGAAGCTATGTCCTCAGAATACGCTCTACGAACTAAGCTACCGCAGTCTTATCCATCTCGGCGAAATTCTTGATCTCTGGCTTCTTTTATCGTCATCAGTAGAGGTCGAAATATTGTTTGTAGGTACATATTTCTGTTTTAGAAACTAATGTGAGCAATAAATGGGTAGGTACTCAAAAATAGAATTAGGTATAACGGCATGACCATAACAACGATTAGATTTTTTGCGGTCTCTCAACGGCATTTTTTGGTCTTAATTAAAACAAGCCGGTGACGTCCGTCTAGTCTCTTTCTATTTTGATCAATTTTTAGTTGCTAGTCAGATTGTTGATAGAGAATAGCGAATATTATTATTAGAGAATATTTTAGTTTTAGTTAAAATTAGGCAATCCAATAAATGGTATTCTGGAGACAGTGGAGACATATGTACATAGTTTATATGTATATTCACTTAGGAAAAATTCTTATTACCTTAGGAAAACTCACTTTTGCTAATTGTGCCAGACATGATGGAAACGGAATTTATTAAACCGCGATGCTCTGCCTACCCTAAGGGAAAATGGAGAGATTTTCTAATACAAACACAATAGTTAATGTTAATGACGTCATTCAAGTCGGAAGCCGCACTCGCGCACTAGTTAGCTAAAGGACGAATTTTAATCACCGAAATTAGCGCAAAGCACATGTAGCAAGTAATAAATTTTGCATTTTCGTTAAAAAATAAGGATATAAGGCAGACAAAAGAACTTCAAAACGATTATTTTATATGTTGTAAAAAATATTAGGAACCTTAATATTCACGTTGTAAAATTCATTATTTTGAGCAAATAAAATATGAATATTAATAAATGGTCGGAACATAAACATCATACAATACACAACTGATTTTGTAGGGTAAAATTTTCATTAAATTTCTTGGAGATACTAGTTTTATTATCCACTACTAGTTTGACGTATGTTTGACAGTGTAAAAATAACAGCTTATTTTACCAAATTTGTTTTAAATATTATAAAGTGTCTTTCTCCAATCCTATCTTTCTTCACCTTTATATCACCCTGTGAAAGATATTGAATGTCAATGGGTTACCTATTTTATCTGAAAGTGTCACGCGATCAAGGTCATCGTTTAATACTTAATTTCTAGGAAATTCAGATTGCGGTTTTATTTGTTTCATAGCTATTATCACAAACGACCTTTGGATGAATGCAGTATAAATCAAAGTTATCCGAGCATCAGTTTTTATTTTTAAGAGATAAGTTAAAGATACAACCTTTAATTAATTAATTTAGTATACCTAGTTTTGGCACTATAGGTATTATAAATAATCACCAACTCAAGATTTGGTATTTTATTTCAAAATGTATATGTTAGAAGATTGTATAATTGCCGCACCCTATACCAGACTTCGAGACATTCTAACTTGAGGTCGAATCCTACTTGTGCAATCTCTTGCAACTAATGCAATGAAATCGAGTTATTGAAAGTTACTTTTAAATGACTTCTTGAACTGCGCTCGCCAATCCATCCTGCCAAGCGTGCTGAGTCCCCGAAGGGTCCGCATGTCCAGTACGTAAAGGAACAGTGTTGGGCAAAAAGTTATCCGATTACTGATAACGATTACTGATTACAATTTGTTTTTGTTTACTGTAAGTAATTCGTAATGCGTATACAGTAATGGGTAATTAAGTAATCGCATTACTCTATTTCTGTAATGCGAAAAAGTTATGATTACTTTTTCGTTCGTATTACTTTTTGCCCTAGTGATGTGGCTAGTACCTACAGTAAGTAATAGTACTCGTACCTATGTAGGTATACATACTATATTAGTATATCTCGTAGCTAGGTATACATACTATATTATATTGCAAATTGCGGTTGTTTTATAAACAAACGCAGTCATATCGATTTGAAGTATGTACCTACACATGTAACATGTATGTGCGGAAGTGACCAATCAGCTGAGACGTAGAATGCAGGTGGTCGTGGCCGGAAGCGGAACGCCTGCTGGTCACTCTCAGATTACGTTTGATAATACAGCCTCTTTACAGTTCGACTCAGATTTCCTAGTCAAAGAGCTTAGATTCCAAGTTGTTTAAACATGAGAAGCCTTAAAAGTATTTGTTTACTTTGTTGCCAGAGAACTATCAGGGTTGACAGTGTTGACACCTTTGAAAAAAATTGATGTAGCTGTGTGTATTTATGCTATATTGCTCAAAGTTAAAACTTTATTTTTTCTCAAAACGACATAACATTCAATAAACACTAACATCCGTAGTTGGTCCTATTTATGCTACATACTTATACGTAAAAGGAAAATGCCATGCTTTTGCCCAAAATTGCTTACATTTAGGCTCAGTATGCCCAAAAGCAAAACGCTTTTGCCCAAAAATACTTTCTCATGAATGAAAGTGCTCTGGCTGTGCCCATTCAGGTACTCTTGAAACTCTCAGGCCGTAGAAAGTGTGAGCGCAGGCAAACAATCACGTTCACCATTCATTGTGTTATATCGGGCGCGCTAAATTGAATCATTTTCTCAGAACTTGACATTCAGGCGACTGGCATTCAGCGCCTGTGGTCACGGCCTGGGCAAATGCAGGTCACCCGGATATATCCTGGAAGGTCATACGAGCGACTGATCACTCATCTTAAACCGGTTTGAGAGTCATTTGCATTTAAATCGGCATTCCCTTCAGGGCGCAATTATTGGATTAACTATATAATTACCTCTAGTGGGCGAAAATATTGGCAATAAATTTTCAGGTTTATCTTGCCCTGTAGCTGTGGCATTTAATTATCTTTGGTAAATGGAGTCGTTTGTATTCATAGCGTAGAAAATGCTATCGCTAATACACCATACTGTGTTTGATTGGTAAATCAAAAATTCTTTACCAATCATAGGCATAAAATCTAGAAACTAAAAACTTCACCTGAGTGGATTTTGTTGAGTTCAACTTCTAATTGTATGGGCCTTTTACAATACTTGCATAGATACAATGAAATAGCACTTTTGAGTGTCAAATTTTACAAGTCTTTCATGCCCAGCTTTTAGTTGCACGTTTATCTTTCACACGTAAGTAGGTATACATGGTTTAACAAAGAACCGGCTAAAGTCTAAGTCATCATGACACCATATTCTTGATGAATCACTTTTGTACAGGATGCCATCTATTAGAAGCACACAATCCTCCGACGTCATCGATTATCAGTTAAAGATCATAATACTGTATGATTATTGTGAGAAGTCATTCATATTGGCTCCATACACGTAACGTAGAAAAAAAAACTTTTAAAGTGTTTAATTTAAACAGAATATTACTTATTTAGTTACCTGTGTGAAGCCGGGTATGAATGGATCTGCTATATAAAGGAATGCTACCTTATCTTAGCACTTTTTCCGAGGGTGTCATAAAAGTCGACGAAGAGACAAAAAGGGAATGGACAGCAGCGTTTGCTTATACGGGGTGTAAGGTACAGCGTACCGGAAACTGATAGAGGTTGCTCAGTCAACGAAACTGAACAACTATCAATATACTATTAATTTACTTTCCCATAAAAAGTGATCACCTGGATCAGACTATTTGTATGGAAAAACCATATTTTTTTTTTCATTTCCTGAAAGAATTTCCTGGTGAAAGTGGTTCAGTTTCAGTGACAGAGCAACCCCTATCAGTTTCTGGTACGCTGTCCCTTACAGCCTTATTACTAAGCTCCCCAACCCGTCTAGCCGTCTACCAAGCATGTTGGGTGAGCATTTTTTTTTAAATTATAAATGGGTTTGCTCTTGACTCCAGTCCAGTCAGTAGTCTAGGCATGGCAAAAAAAAAACCCTATCCACGATGTTCACGTCCTCCATTGACCTTTAAGTGGCTTTATTTATATATAGTACAGTTACAAGAGTTTAAATACGGCGCTTTATAATTATAAGATATACTATTAAATTGATCACGGTTTTTTTGTTGGACCACAAGAACACACGAAAAATACGAGAAAGACAAAAAGTTATTTTTTTTTGTTATTATTATTATTCAACATCCATAACACTTGCGTTTCTTACTAGTTTATATCGGTAAATTAAATAAATTATAATCATACTTATTATTAATGTGTGCAAATAAATGTTTTTCAATTCAGTAAATGGTCCATGAGAAACTAGTTAGAACTACGATCAAATAAGCATTACTAATTTTTGTTTTACTTGTGCAAGTTACGAACAGGTATGGATGGATGGATATGAGGAGAAAAAAAGCAGCTAGAACATGCTATATTTTTTATCGCTCGTGGCATAGAAGTAGGGATGTCATACATAAATCAAGTGCACGATGAAACGTAGTACCTATGCGCAAGCGTCGAGGAGCTTACCGCAGAGCGAGTGGGCGGTGGCGGTGTAACCTTGGTCCACAAGTGAACGAAACCATCTGTCTAACCTTACACGCAATTATGAACCGTATTCCATTGCCTAATATGACCAGAATAACAGGAAAGATGCTCAAAGTAATACATTTTGGATAAAGCTTGGTCCGACCAAAATAGAATTAAATGTCCTTCTGATTGACGTAGATAAGGCAATGTCAAATGAATGTAACTACAAAGCACATGCTGATAAGGTCCAAAATTTCGTATAAATGAAACCAAACTAAGTGCTCGTTGCTGCAAAAACTAATAACGCAGAAACGTGTTCATTCATGGTCCATAAATTTTATATCTTTTTGTGTGTGCTAAAATTAGTTGTAATAATAATAAACACAGATAGAGTCGATGGCAGCATAAGTTCGCAAAAATCCAAAGGGTATAACTATATATAAATCCTTTGAAACACTAGCAGTGAAATCTATTATTTTTTTCTATATGAAAGATAGCTGAAGCTTTAAAGCTTATCTTATCTAATATTATGCAGGTATTCAACTAATTCTTTCTGTTGCATCGGCTTTTCAATAATATCAGTTATCATATTCAAAAAACCTACTTACAAAACGATGTTTATGTTTTACGATTCAAGCATAGGTCGAAAGATTTTTAAATCCTTGTTTATGAATAGCAATAAAATTAAAGCTCATAGTATAAATAATCGACTCTCAATTAATTCCATGAGGGACTAGTCTAGTGTTTAGCTTGCTGCCTCATCGGGAGTGCAAGGCAATGGGCTGTCATTCCATTCCATCCATCATTACAGCAAAATACAATCCATTATGTCTCTCAACAAGTTCATTCGCCACGCAAAAAAAATACATTTGCTACGAACCTACGCAATAGCTACATTACAGAGTCGAGTGCCACGAAATACAATTCGGGATATCGGTGTGATGCTGTACCGGGTGTAAGGGACAGCGTCCCACAAATTGATAGAGGTTGCTCAGTCAACGACAAAGTGTTTTTTTTTCTTTTCCATACAAATTTTGTTCGTATAATGTACCTTACATAGAGTACCTAAGGAATAACTATACTGAAGAATCACTTAGGAAGTGTCATTGACTCTGTTGTAATACGCTTACATCTTACGCACACGTTTTCCTTGAATTAATTGGTTTTGCCATCCTGACTAGGACAGTTTGAGGTGATTTTAGAAAAAATGACGCAAAATATTTATTCTTTACATTTAAAGTTGGTAGGTAAGACTACTAACAATATTATAGTATTAGATTTTTTATGTAGAGCTAACCTACTATATTTACGAGTAAATATTTGAATAATTTATACGTATGGTCTTTACTATACTAGACAGTGTTTAATTGTTAAGTGTTAATTTAGGTTTAAACACTGATCAATAAAAACCGAAGTGTGTACGTCAATGAAAAGACAAATTCATTAGGGGAATGACCTCACTAATTAACAAAGCGCTTCATCGATTTGCGCTAACATCATTTTGGAATAAAGTAATTGCAACAGAAGCTAATAACTTAAAGCGACTAATGGCTTAAAGTAACTAATGGTCTAGAAGTGCAGCTTACTTTATCCTTGGAGTTGAGTCGCCTCAAGTCGAGGAGCTTCTGGTACTGTCTCAGCGCTCTCATGTAGAGCCGCACAGGGAGGTCGGTCGGCAGCACCGACTTGACAGACTCCGTCGTGCGGGAAGCCACCCCCGCGCCACTCATCGCGCACCCCTCACCAAACACTATATTCACCACTGAACAGGCTAAAGCCTTCACAAACACGAGCGCCAGTCGCGCGTCCGAAGTGAACGTCGGCTCCACGCAACACTGACGTCGTCGCCACACGCCGCGCATGCGCCGGCTTGCCGTTGCCTCCTTGCAAAAAGAAACTACCTACGACCACGCCACGCTCGACAGACTTTCCCTGGTAGCAATGACGGACGACGACCTGACCCGCTTTTACCGCCAATTGCGCTAGTGAAGACGTCCAAGGAAGCAACGTTCTAGAAATATACTACTCCGGGGAAATAAACAGACTAAAACGCAAGTTTTAAGCACATATCAATCACTGCAGCTAGGTATATTATCGTAGAACAAAAACACTACCATTATTTACAAATATTTTTATCTATCATCACATCAAGCAACTCAACTTGTTGACATTGTGCAGAAAAACTTGACAGGTTTGAGAATACATAACATCCGAACGAATATTTATCAAATATGTGGTAGGAAGGTGCGTAGGCGCTTCGTTGAGCGACTGATTAGTCGCTACTGTATATTTGCATATCTAGACAAACGAACAGTTAATTTTAATAGTAGTGCGAATTGGTCGCACAAATAAATACATATAAACATAACAGAAGTAATGTACAGAGCTTAGGCGTTACGTACCTATCGAACAATAATTTAAGTATCTTGATTCGCTAGGTACTTATTTTTTAACTTACCTGCATGTGATCTTGTGGCTCAGGAATTGGGCTTTTAAAGTAGAGGATTAAATGTCAAGGAGCTGGCGTAAGTTGTTCAGTTTCGTCGACTGATCAACTCCTTTCAGTTTTCGGTACGCTGTCCCTTACACCCCGTAGAAATAAAATATAGAGAAAAACAAAACAAGAGGCACGAAAAAGGAAGGATATTATTGCTGTTTAAACTGCCATATGGATCATTTGAATTTACTCTCGTATTTAACTAGACTAGGGGTGACTAAAGTGGATGAAGTTACAAATATAGGTACAAACATCGAAAGCACCCATATAAATATAACGACGTTCTATGTTAACTCTCTGACACAGCAAGCTGCTTAGCGCCGGACGAGGTGGTGGAAGGAAAATGTCACGCCACAGTGATATCAAATGACGTTCGTTTAACCACAATGTGAGGATAATTTCAATATACATCATTAATTTAAAAGTTCATTAAATACTTAAAGCTTGAAGAATATTTCCAAACTAAATTCACCTTTTTTCTGCATATTATTTGAGTTCATAAAATGATAAGCATAATAATAAGATGGACACCAATATATTTGCGTCAAAGTGTTTTATGGGCGAATCATATTGAAAAATCGTTTTGACGCGTTTGCGGACGAGATATTCATGAAACACTTTTTTACATTTAAACACCTGCAACATTTTAATTCAAAACATCTTCAGATGCCGCATAGTTTGTGTAAGAAATGGTAATAAATAATACATGATATTGTAATTCTGGGAGCGGTGTTATCAGCGGCTAGATACAGTGAAGAGAACAGGTAGGGTGTCGTGCGTCATCGGACCAACGAGCGATAATTTCCGCCAGTTTACCAGAATATAAATATTTAAAGAATTTATACGACTTAACTTATAAAAATTATCGAAATTGTCTCTTTCATCGTCGGCTAGTTTCATCCCAGGTAACTGGAAATGCGGCTTGCGCGTGCGTCACTGCTTGCCGCCTGCGACGCACAAACCAGCTGCTGGTTAACCAAACCAGTTGCCAAATTTTTGGATTCGTAAGTATAAAAAGCGAAGATTTTTAAGGTAGATTTCGACTTATGCAATAGATTGTAAAAAGTCATAATAAAATCGGTAGCATAATAATAGTTGTTCATGTAAGTCACGTAAATACGTGCTTTAGAAACACTGCTCGTTACCAATGTTGCCTAACCAATACATGACCGATTGTAACTTAGAATAAATTTGGAAAATGTTATATAATATAAAACGAGAAGGTTCCTGTTACCTAGTAGCTGTTTAATTAGTATAACAGTTTCACATACATTAGCAGATACCTATATACTTGAGTAAATGCGTCAAAGCAGTATTTGTATAACCTATTAGCAACCACCGATTTTTGTAATACCAACATAGATTAGGTATTAACAAGTATTAATTGTTACATAACAACAGTATTTTACAAGTTTTTAATTTAGAGACTATAGGTAGAGCTTAAACAATCGTGTTCCGTGCGTCATTTAGAGATGAAACCTGCTGACATACCTATACCTAATATGATTGGTAATATATGGCCATAATGAATATTCTCTTAGACATCTTTGACCTTAAGAAAGAAGACTGATATCCAAGAAGAACTCTAACTATGTTTTTTTTTTTAATAAGTAGTCTTATATTTCTTTTTAGTTAAGCCTATTTTCACAGTATTTAAGTAAGTAAGTATCTATTCTATTATGTTACAGGTACGTTAATATAATACAATACAATTATTATTTATAAACTATTTCTTTCCTATTACCTATTCCTAAACTATATAATATAGGTACCTACATCTTCAAATAAATTCGTAGGCCCGTATTTATAATCAGCTCTCAAAAGAGACAGCGAGTTTGAGTTCGTATCAGAAATGTCATTTCAGTACAAAACGACCTGTCAAATCCATACTTGATATTGCTCTCGCTCTAAAATAAACGCTTTATCTATCTATCTATCTCTCAATATTGAGATCGCTTTATAAATACGAGCCGTAGATTCATATATAAGATAATACGATAAGATAATATGATAAGATACCTACACGTTCTTTTATTGCGATCCCGACGACAATAATTAGCAATATTAGTAACACCTACTTAAAAATAGCAAATGTTATTTCATAAGGTACCTAATCATAATAAAACTAAAAGATCGAACCAAAATTTGTTTATTCTTAAGTGAGAAGGATGATTTAGTTATAGTTTATATTACGTTTAGATAAAAAAATAATACTGAGAGTCATTGACGTCATTTGTTTACATTAATGAGGGTTCCGTGCATCATCTCTCGAAACTTGTTTTATTTTTTATTATTATTTAATTCATTTCCCATTCATTGACAAAATCGGATGATACAAAGCTTTAGGTACCATTACCACGGCTCTATCTAACAAAGAGTTCATCAAATCCTGGTTGATATCCTGCTTTATACGAATTCCAAGAAATACACTCAATAACATTGATTCAATATCATAAACATTGAATATTTATAAATAACTATATTATATCATGCCATAACCATAACACTGGCCAAACAAAACATAGGACGAGTCAAAATAAGCTTGTAGATAAACTACAAACAAAAGATAACCTCAAAGTCTACTCACTCGCCATAGCTCCTGTTTTTTCAACATAACCCCTTTTACACAACACAAACTTCACAAAAAATGTTTGTCCTTAACTCACTGTTTATATCTAATCGATATTTCGATAATATTATAGTAGAAATCGAGCAATAATTTGACTGTGTAGAGTAGTTCTAAACCAAGGAGTCGTCTACTCTACTCCCCACCACCCCGACGCGTCCCGTTGGTTTAGCGGTTATTCTTATTATAGAGACGGGCTAGCAGATTTCTCAAAAGGGGTTCAATTCAAAAGCGATCATTAGTGAATTCATAATAGAGTTCATTTTACTCTGTGCTGATAGGGAAGTAGAGACGTGGTGGGTTGTTGCAACTAAAATGCACCGACACCGGTGGTGTGGTAATTTTGAGCGTTGCAGGAGATTTCGTGTCGTTTTTAGAATACTGGCTCGCAGTTGGTAAAACGAAGTAATCAACGTATGTATTTAAAAATCCCTTACCAACTGAAAGTTTAATATTATTTCCAATATCAATTAACCGTTAATTGTTTAAAAATATACCCATATAGATTGTACTTTTTAATACGTCCTTAAAACCTCGAAACCTCCTAAACTATTTGTTTTAATTTTTACCTGTTTAGTTTTCTCTAGTCTTGCGGTAGGTCAAGTATTTTGGTTGACGTACAAACAGTACGTTGAAACCAAACTGCCATTAGTGAAAGTGACAACAACTACATTTAGATAATTTCTCAATGAGGAACGAAAGTGAAGGGATGGCCCTAATGGCATCGGTAGATAAGACTATGATAAAACGTTAAATCTTTATAGGTATTAATTAATCACTTCACTCAACAAGAAGTTAGCTGGCAGATTAACATTATGTTTATATTTAGCCCTAACCCCGAACACTTTGCAAGAAACAGATAAGTGGGTAGGTACGAGTACTTACTCATTACTCAGTCAGTTTTCTGATGGGAATGACGGTTATATTTTTCGGTAAAATTGAAGTACTTACTTATGTTATGTTAGTTAAGTACTATTAAATGAAATTGAAATTAAATGAAATTTGAATTTAATTTATTTATTTATTAAATTTAAGCTACGTTAAGATTTTTTATACCTACTGGCCTGATATAGATACTTAAGACGTTGCTGAAGATTTAATTATAGATTAAATAAATTATAGCTTATACCAAACGTATTAAAATAACGTTTAAAAAACCTCTATTTTTTGCTGCAGTAAACAACATAATTTTGAAATCCAGTCGCAATACAAGTAATAATATCGAAATATTTCAAGTCTAATATTTAAGTTCTTAAAGCTAAGGAACGTTCTTAGGCCATAGGCTTTAGTTTATATTCCTTTAGATATATCTTGTCACGAATTGTTTTCAATGACATTGCTAGTATAACATCACGATTTTTATTGTACTATACTCTCCGCATGGGTAGGGTAGAAACAAAAAATATAATGAACGTTATTTCACATACAAAAAAATAGAACAGCTTACGTAGGCCAAACTAATTAAATAACTTTGTTAAACGTATTGTATTAATTAACCTCTATTTGTTTAATTATATTCCTGACGTAAGTTTCAATGAGTAAGCTTAGCCCTGCCCCCTTATTAAAAAACATGAACTGAATTTAATTAGTGTTTACTACATTTTTCTGGAACATTTCAGTGTTAAGTTAAAGATAAATTAAATTTATCATGGCGTTCAATTTAATCATAAATATGTCATCCATTTTCTGACTACCCGTATGTAGGTACACGTAACCAACATCATAGAAAAGTATGAATTTTATTTAAACAAACAACGTACGCAAAGGAATTAATAAAGTGGTTCCATCAATGACGCTGGTTGTACATCATACCTCTAATGAAAACATTTACAAAACATCATCAATTTCAAAATCCAATCAATATCGTAAGATACATCACACATTACGCGACTAGTATGTACAATAGGCACAACCTACGCAAGAGAATAGATAAAGTATCATATAATTACATAAACTCGACGCTATAAACTATAGACTTTAGCCAATCAAAAAGATATAATAATATGTATTAATGCAGATCAAGGCGACGTAAATCAGGTATACGATTGCTGTGACGTAGGCAGGTGGGGCAACGGCCGTGAGAGGCGTTTAGCGAGGCACTGCTACAAAAAAACACCACTTTGTTGTTAGGCACTTATTTTATTAGGTAAACTATCAAATCTATTTTTTATTTATACAATGTCAATGACAAGCGTTTCTGGTAGTCAATATTATTAGTAGCTCTACATTCTTTTTAAATACAAACAAACTTAATAATTTTTACTGTTGAAATAATCAGATTTTTTCTGAATCTATCTTACTACATAATCTTAAGAGCCTTTGGACAAAAATAATCATTTTCTATTATTATTTTTCAATTAGCAGTTCATAGACGGAGGGAGCAATGTCCACACATACTTTACAGTGTTTCGTATACCAACAACAATTAGCACATTACTGACAAGCCACGTACGAACGTTATGGACTAAGTACTAAGTACAATGGTACATTATCGCATCTCCCACGCAAACGCAAGGATAAGAAGAACGTACACTACACGTGCATAGCCTTTGACTTGAAAGCATCCCACGTGATTTCTGCCACTAAATATGTAATTAATATACATTCTATCGAATGATGCAGATGCAACAGAGTAACTTTACGAGCGGATGGGGTGAAGGACAAAAGGGTGGTCAGTTTGTGTGCGTTTTAATCTCTTGGTCATTAATCTGTTTTATTGTATGTATGGTCACTTAAGCACACTTTGGTGACAGAGCTTTTAAGCCAGGAGGAGTTCATTTATTTTGTGTAGAATGCCGATTTGAAAAACCGAAGAACAATCTGATGAAACCTTGTGTCGTAATTTTTGAATAAGTTCCATGCATGTTTCTTTTTTTCAAACTATAAGCTTTTAGATTGGATTCGGTAGGTAGTCATCGCAGAAAGTTTTTTTTTCTTACATGCCTTTTCTGTTTAAAATTAACAAAACAAATAGTTGTTGTTTACTACTGAGGCTTATGAATGTGGTGTCTACATGTGATCATGTTTTGACTCGCTCTCTGAACCGGAACGCAAACATCTTATTTGCTGAGACAGAACGAACGGAATAGTGGACCTACTCAGGAAGACTGCAAACCTCAGGCGATAAGATACCAAGTAACAAAATGTGGTCTTGTAGTGGTTCCGGGGCCGAGCCCATAATAGGCTAGTAAACGTTTATAACCACGGAAAAGGGCCCATTTTATAGGCATACTTTTGCCAATAAATCACTCATAGTAGACTTGGCAAGCACCACCTTAGACTATTAATATACTTGTTGTTGGACTCCGCAGAACCATCTGCTCTCGCGAAGCTCACTATTGGCATCTTATAGAACCAGACACTGCGACTTAAGCCCATAATGCACTTGTAGTTGGATTACAGAGAACCAATTACTACCTTGAAGCTCACTATGGGCATTCAATAGAACCACGCAGGACTGTAAAGTACTTCGCGCTTCCATTACTAGCCACTTCAAAACATTTGTGAATTGTGGTGTGAGGTTCACACAAAATTTATAAAAAATATTGAATCAAAAGGTAAGTTCATCCATTTTATACTAAATACATAACGAGAGTGTTTGACACATAATAATATACGTGCATACGTGTTTTCAAGGCAAACGCATAAGTATTTTCGGTAAAGTATATAGTGTTTTACATCTCAATATTTATTCGCCTTTTGAATGTGGCGTATTTACTAAGTTGTGTCAAAAAAAATACTAGTCCTAATAGCATTGTCGCGCCATGTTGTGACGAAACGACGACTACAAAAGGAATCAAAATGGCCGTGATGACGCGATTAATATTAAAAGCAATAGTCTACTTATATGGGACTTCATGAAGATAACTTTGGACAGTAATGGTTTCACAAGGAACTTTTATAGGAAATTAGGACTATAACAGTGTTCGCGAAACCATAATAAGACCAAGTACACTTACTCTTACATGGAACCACTAAAGAACCAAATTACTTATAATCGGCCCGTAAAGTGGACTTATACACCCTTATAAGGTCAAGTAACAAGTAAAACTGGTTCTAGTGCATTTAGTTCTATAAATTACCATTACAAGTGTACGGTACTTATAGTGGTTTTATAATTACTTCTTGTAGGCGAATATAAGTGTAACTTACTGGAGCAAGTTTTCTCAAGTGTATTTACACCTGTACAACACTTTTATAGGCCATCTTAGCTTATACTGCGCTAGTAATTTGGTTCTATACACGACTATAAGTTGACTTATAAGAACAGATGTACTACAAACACAATCGGACTCCGTGTATCCTGTTATAGGCGTTGTAGTAAAACCTGGAACCACTAAGAGAGAGTTATAAGTGCTGTAAGCCTATAAGCTGTGCACTATAAAAAAACTATCACATTGCCAACGAAAGAGGCAAAAACTCTGGTGTCACGAGTTTTTTTAACCGCATAATCAGCATCTCAAGCTTTGTGTTAGTTAGGTACGACGAGTAAGTATCAGAGACAGCGATAAGGACCAAAAGATTAAAGTTGCCTTCGAAGCACCGAATCATCTTACTTGTCACTTTGTCGGACAATCAGGCAACCACATTGACTTATAAACTAACCCACGTGGAAACATCGACTCCAATCATAGACTCTGATAGAACACAAACGCAATTCTAAAATAAAGAAACTAATTCTTACTGTCCTTTTTCATAATTAGGTAATAATTTTTGCCATAATAAATCAGTGTTTTAATAGGACACAAGTTATTTCCTAAAAACGAATAGATTTTTATTTAAATTACTGCTGACAATAAAATTACGATAATTTAATTTTAGTAGGTTCAGAGAACGGTAAACAAAGTTTTGATACGTTTTTTTTTTACCGTGGCTGGTGGGAGACAGGATTCCAACTTTTGTCATGCAATTAGTATGGCCGGCCCTGCGTTGTGACGTCAATGGTGTCGTGATCAGCTCGAGATAAGCGCGTGCGCACGCGAGAAGACTAAACTTGTCACAATTAAATCAACGCAGTATATATCTCTTATTTATATACTGGGTTAATATTTTATTATTACTAACTAATTTTGAGAAATTTACCTGCTGATAATATTCAACAACTTTCCACCATGGGAAATAGTGCTGAACCTGGACATATTTTTTAAAGCTTGATAAAAAGTGTAGTATAAGTGTTGTTAACTACACCAATCTCCCAACATAAAATAATAACCCTATATAGTGCTGGTAGCATTGTTATAATAGGTTTATTTTGAATAAATACTTGACTAACAATGTCGTTAAGTTTTTGCTTGTTGTGTTGAATATTCAAATACGCGTCGTAACAGATAGAAAAATAAAAACAGGAACGCTGTACAAAATTACTGAAATATAGAGAAGTGTCAAAATAAATTAGTGTTCCGTTTATTTTATTAGTATAACATTTCTTTTATCTAATATCATAATAGCTTGAATTTATTAAGTGTGTGTGTGTGCTTAGGTATAACTATTGCCTGTCTATCTAACATTAATAGTAGGCACAAATTTTACTACAATTTGTATAAAGTATTTTTTTAGTTTCTACCCATAAAAAAATAATGCCTCAGCAGTTACGTTGCGGAAAAAAATCTTTAGAGTAATTTGTTTCTTTTATTCTATCATCTGCTAACCAAATTAGTTTTGGGCTTTATGGGTTGTAGGCACGTTACCAAGCAATGAGACGATTAGTTACTGTTGGTAAAAAAATAATTGCGAGGCCTGAGGTGGAACTAATAGGAGTCACTTAAATTGTAATTTACATGAGAATATCGATCTACCCATTAAATTGTTTAAAATTTATTGATATGATCTTAACTACCTCTACCTCTATATCGATAAATTTAGATGCGTTTGTATGTAAAAATCTCTACACTTTTTATTTTTACTAAAGAAAAATAGGACTCTTTATAAAGTTGCTTAGATGTTTGCTTCGTGACAACTGCTAATACAAGTTACCGAAACCTAAATTTAAAAATACTTTTGCAAAAGTTTATAAATGAATTATTGGTGTATATTCTCAGCTGCTTGATTTGCATTGACGTCATGATACCATATCGAAAATGTTTACATGTAAGTTTGATCGTATGTCGTAACATTTACAGAAAGTAGTGCATGTACGAAATATTTATTAAATTAATTTCCCCATATTTAATTCATTACATCTATTTTATTATTGCAAGTGCCTACTTTACTTATAAAGGTTGCCTGAAGGATATCGCTTATAATGATAAAGTCACCGATAATATAAGCACACCTAATTTAAATACTTTCTGAGGTAGGTAAAAGACTTTACAAAATGTTTGATAATTTGCGGTTTAAAACTTGACCTTTTTATAACTTAAAAACCGAGTCACGTTTAATCATCAATGCAGACGTTTACTGCTTAGTATTATCTGGATTGAACCGGTTCGCGTGACCGTGCTTTCGATAACACAAACAAATTAGCGATGGCGCCCGCCCTACGACCCCGCAGCCATAACAAACTGTGCGCATACGCAGCGATAAGATTAGGAAAACGCAGCGGAAGTGAGATTAACTGTACGTGTAAATAGAGTTTCTAGACGGCTTTATAGTGCCGCATCCACTCTTTATTATGCCTATTATTATCGAGATAGTTCTACCTATAGGTAACATGTGCAAGAATCTAAAGATGTTGGTCACAAAAGTAATAAATGAAGTAGGTCACAATCATAGGATTTTAGCAAAAATGTCAATACGCTTTATTGCTACGACTGCTACGCCGTAGCAAAAGGTGAAAACTTAAACGAACTGTAGAGCAAGAAATATCTTTCATACATTTTGGTTTGGATTTACACATATTATAAACCAAGTTTACTCGTATTAGAACCAAATTAGAATATCCCACACGGCTTTTTAACCAGCAAAGAGCTATATTCATCATAACAATGGCTTACTTCAAACATAATTTATTACTAACATACACTCTTAACCGAGATTTATTTTGGTTTCTTTCTAATGAAGCAAATTACAAGTGCAATCATAACGAGCTAGCAAAGAATAGTCATGGAAATTTGTTTCTCCCGCCATGGACATTTACTTACCCACTTACAGTTCACAAAAATAACTTTATTTATGTTAGAAATAAAGTGTGTTCTGATTTGCTGATGGAAATCCGTTACTTTGGAACGGTTAAAAGGTTATATTAAAGGCCGATTATACCTACTAGTTCCACACACAATAATATTTTCAAATAGATATCCTAAATATTGTGGAATGTTACAGGTCCATGTTTTTGCCTGTCATATAAATTTTAGCAACAACTTATTAAGAAGCTAAAGCTCATTTTTAACTATAGCATTAGAGCTACGGTCATTGTCTTTGATAGTGGTCGTTACACAAACCACGTCGGAGGCTTGTTATAGCTGTGCTATTAGGCGGCTTAAAAACTCTGACATAAGGGTTCATCGGGTCACACGACAAGAAGAAGATCAGCTTTGACACGCCCGCCCAAGGTCACTCAGTGTTGTGTTGGTTATAGCCCCCACGAGATTCAACCATATGTCAAATATACAGCATATTATAGGTATAACCTTTTCTCGTGCATCGGTCCACCTAGTAGCTAAATATAGCTTTGCCTATATCATATAAATGTCGACATTTATTTGCCGATAAAATGATTCTGATTAGCTGTGAGCCGCATTGACGTCACGAAAGGACATTATCGTTTAATTTGCATACTATACGACTGACACGCTCAACTGGTACCAATATTTATCAATAATGGCCGAGTTTGAAGGAAAGTTGGGTCCGAGTAAGTTACGATTGAAACAGAAGACCTTATTTGTAGATTCGCTGGCTCCCCTTGTTCAACCCGGAGCACATAAAATGAACACTCTTTTACCACCCCAGAATCCTTTGCACAAAACACTACCACCTAAAATCGGGATATTTGTTACACTTCATGAGTAGGTTCATTCATACCCTAAAATAGAGACAGCAATTTTTTTACAAGGAACCGTCAAGTTGGCCAGAGGCCACAATAATGTAAACCAAAATTATCCCTAGTCTCACAAAGTTATGAGCCTATTGGATTCTTCTAGAAGTTTTTTAATTGCGTGGGATTTTTCCAAAAACCACTCAAGATCATGATTGGGGCATAGGAATGTCCAGATCATCAATGATTGGCGGATGGCAAAATTACACTAGTATAAATTTTCTTTGATTATTATTATACAAGTTCTACTTATTAGCATAATTATCTTATGTTCAAATTTACATTCGATCTTTCAATTTCTGATATTTTTTTCGCGTGACCTGATTTCTAGAACATTTTGGTTGTTACCAAAACTTGATTCATAAATATCAATCATCCTTTCGATACACCCATAATAATATCTGATAAGTAAACTGGTTATGCTATAAATAGTCTGTGACCCCCCCATATCCACATGAGCAAATCATAACCATGTTATCGAAATAGCTTTATGTTTTCTTTTTAATATGCATAGTAGTTTTGTATGTTTTTAAAATAGTCACGAGAGGATTAATAAGAAAATTGCAACTAAAAATTAATATTGGTACCTTTTCTGTATCCTATCCTGTGAATCAAATATGTAAATAATATTGTAAATCATTATGAGAACGACAACTTTCGCGCTATCGAGCTCGTTTTACCTCAAATTGTACCTATTGCGATAGGATGCGCCGGCGCAGTAGCGGAAAGAACCGCTCGCTCACCGATAACGATGGCTACGACACGAGTCAAGCACGGCCTCTTCACGCTAGCCAGATAATTTTACTCTTTTTCTGTTTCATCATCGTCGTGTCACATGATGGACTTCGGTCGTGCAGCCTGGAAGCTGTAGTCTACTTGCGATAGACCGGCGCAGTGGAAAGTGCCGGGCGCCCGAGATAACCCGCAGACGGCGGCGCGAGCGCAACGCGCGGCCCTGGCGTCATATCACTACTCAGTCGGTCGGCTACGCATCACACTCCACCCTGGTCCGCTTGTAACGAGATTTTATAAGGTGTCAAAAGTCAAGTTGAACTGGCAATTAAGTTGTTCATTGCTGACAAATTGGGAGCTAAAATTAATAATAATAAAATTATTTAATCTTTAGGGAACATTACAATACACATTTTGTTTTATGTGTTAGTAAGGTTGAACTATGCCAAGTAAACTAAGGTCAAATAAAGGTCCTTGGCCGATATTTATGCTGTGGCTAGACAAAACAGAGCCCGGTAACCGAGTTATGTATAGAGTGAAACGAAACTTCATTAGCAAATAATGGAGTACGAAGTTTGGGTCATTGCATTGGAATACTCCAGAGGACAAAATATTTTAAAACCACTATTATAAGATACAGCTACAAATTTAGGTTTGGATAACTTTGAATGCGATATTTACACTGTTATTGGCACGCCTTTCATATGCCATTGACAGATAAGGAAAATCTGCCCTATCTATAAGAGATGTATCATTTTGAACATGTATGTAATCTTATCTATTTTGAAGTAGGTAGTGGTAAATAATTTGCTGGCGCCCACTAGATCTCGCGTGGCGTTCAAAGTGCTACCAAGATGACTTCTTATCAATTTAAATTAATTAATTTCTTGCACGTATGGTAAATAAACCTGTCTCAAACTCATCGACTAATTTATTAATGTAATCAGCTATCGTGTTCAATTAAAATAATTAATTATAAATAACAAAATGTCTGTCGGTTACAGGTCGATCGATGATTTACATGAAGCGGAGAGGTGATCTTTGAGAATATTTAGGTACATAGAGATAGTTCTTGTCACCAAGTTCTTTGGAATGTAAAGCTAGATGTGATTTTGTTACCAAGATAAAGTGTTGCCTACATAATTAGAATTACAGTGTAGTGTATGCTGTAGGTATACTAAGTATACCTATTAGCTAATGGCCACGGCAATTTCTTAGATTTTGTAGCGCGACTGTGAAGTTAAATGTCGATTGTGTTTTAGTAAGGGCAAATTACTGATAACCGTCATTTTAAAATCAGGTGCGATACCAAACAATTTTTCCCGAGATTTCACGTCTAAATAACAAAAACGTATGAAAGTACAAGGCCACAAAGTCACGTCAAATTACACTTCTAGCAAAATGATGAATAGACCCACAATACACAAAATGTAAATAAATAAAACAGCAATGAACATGAATTTTAAGTGTTGCGAGACGCGAGGTACTTGTGCGTAAAGGTCAAAGGGCAATAACTGTCTTTTAAAAATCTAGCTTTATAGCTCATCCGTAATTTCATATATAACCAACACGTCACAAATTAATAAGCCGTAGTAATATGCCACTTAAAAAAACATGTGATCAAACAAAAGCATATCGTTCGCTATAAATTATAAGGTGAAATTAATGTGCATGATGCACCATAACGTATTATTAAATAGTTAAGCTTATTATGGCATCACGTGTGGCACCATGCTGCTCGACTAGACACATGGTTTCATAGGTACGATTATTACCTACTCACTTATGGTAATTTTAAATTATGTGCAAATATTTTTATGAGTATGTTCTACTCACTCTGAGTGATGATAATCTCTCAATAAATATTGGTCGCAATATAATAAAACTACATAGGGACTTTCTAATACAGATGACTTCATCCAGAATTCAGAAGATACATTTCAGTTAACGTATCTTGAAGATAGTATATTTATTGTGTTGATCAGTTTCATGATTAGAATTTTAACATTAAAATAAATATTTTCTCTTTATTTGAAATTTCTTTGTAGACTATGCGTGTTGATCTTGATTAATTTAATAAAAAATTTGAATTACATATTTTTTCAATCAAAAAATCTTTTAAAAGTGAATTTACCTAAAGTTTGCTGTATATCATCATAAATATAACACAGTTTGAATAAATGACGCGCGTCTTCATGCATGGGCGGATGCGACCTTCATTATTTATTCATGAATCTAATGACACGTAAGGGAAACTAAACCAAAAATCATGTCAATGACGTCATTGCTTAAAATAGCTTAAAAAAATCGTTTCTATCATGGTAGTGGAGAAGGGGGACGTTTCTAATCAAGGTGACATTTGAAGGTTGCATAGCAGTTCACGTGAAAATATTTTTTGGTGGCTGAAGGCTTTTAGAACCGTCGGGTTAAATGGGTTCAGTTTGGTGGACACGTGTGTAAAAGATTTTCATCTAAAGAAAATATCTGAATAATTCTATTAGTTGCAATGCATTTGTAAAATCATGCTCTCTTTGATAAAATTTATATGACAATATTTTACCAAAATTTTATGTGATACAAAATGGGATTACATTCATTAATTTTAACTGCCTCCGTGGTCTAGTGGTCTAAGCCATGGGTTTACGATCCGGAGGTCCTGGGTTCGATTCCCAGGGGGGAACACAAAGTTGATATATTTGTTGATTTATCTCTTTGTGAGGTTTTCCCAAGTTTGATTCGGTTAGGACGTTGCAGGCTGAATCACCTGATTGTTCGAAAAGAAAAAGGATTCGTTAAGCCGTCGGTCCCGGTCGCTGTCTTTGATAGTGGTCGTTACTGAAACCATGTCAGAGGCCTATAGATGTGCTACTAGGCGGTTTGAAAACTCTGACGCCAGGGTTCATCGGGTCGTTGTTCGACTCGAAAATCCACTCGCTAAGAAAGAAGAATTAATTTTAAGTTTTTGTAAGTGTAACTTAGTGCTCAAGCCGAGTCTATTGGTTGTTTTTCTATCATTCGATCTACCACATGGTAATCCACGTGAGAAGACATCTTTATGATAATAAGTATAAGTCATTAATCTTACATGGCGCGTCTTTGCTCTAAGATATTTAATTTTATACGAATACTTTTTTGTTGAATTAAGTATAATTTATCAATATATTTGGTAATTTGGTATCTTGATCAGTTAGCGCTGCTTGTCTCAGACTGTGGCTGCCTGAGTTTAAAGACAACCGATTTTGCATGAAATTATGGCAACAGGACTTAACTAGTCAAAAAATCGACCCAGCGATTCAATAATTCCAAAATATTAAAAAAAAAAATTAAAGGTGAAGATGCTGTCCAACGCTTTTCGTAATCGCCACATACGGTTCATGTCAAAAAAATGTGAGTACTAGAGAAAGCTTCAAACATCGACTTAGGCCCGTATTTATAATCAGCTCTCAAGAATGACAGCGTGTTTGAGTTCGTATCAGAAATATCATTTCAGTACAAAACGACTTTTCAAATCCATACTTAATATTGCTCTCAATCTTGAGATCGCTTTATAAATACGAGCCTTAAAGATTGGTAAAATTGCTAATAAATTACTTGATGTCGTTGACATAAACAAATTCAAAACATGAAGTATTTATAAAGCGATCTCAAGATTGAGATCAATATTAAGTAAGGATTTGAGGTCATTTTGTACTGAAATGACATTTCTGAAACGAACTCAAACTCGCTGTCACTCTTGAGAGCTGTTTATAAATACGGGCCTCAGTGTCGCCAGATGGAATCAATGTATAATAATAAATGTTTTCTTGGAAATAAAAGACGAGATATCGTGTAAAAAAATCCTATGAAGAAACCTTTCAGGAATCTGTTGTTTTAATTAAATGGTATCAATAAAATTATGATTATTACATTTTGTATTAAGCAGTCAGATTAATGAAAATATTTTCGTGCCTAATACATATTTGTAGGGCTTACAATATCTTTTAGGTTTAAAATTTATCGATATCATCGATAGCATACAATATTCAGTAACAACAAACTTTTGTGCATCTGGCAATACAACAAAATTTATAACAGATATTTCTCTGTCGGTGCATTGATCTTTACCGTTGCTCTTGTATATGTATGCCTGTTCGATGTTCGTCTGTAGTCTTTCACTATTTTCCATAGCAATCGATCAACATGGACATCCACGTGAGTATCAAAAATCATTCAGATTTTAAAACTAAGATGTGTTTTTTCATTAACAACGTGCTCACTAAATATTTATTATTACTATTTAGACGGATCACAAAAAAGCAACCCGTTGTTCACTCGCAGTATTTTGTAGTGATCTTTTTTTTCGTAGGATCAAGAAATATTTACATACAGTGCAGTACGATCAACTGTATCACATCAACATCTGTCAACAGTAAACATTCCCACGCAGTAAGTGATAGACTTCCCGCTTACACTGTCTGTCGAAGGGTGGTCTGCTTTGCTTATATGCATTGTAGTGAAATGTTTGGTGTAAATACATACAAATAAACTGAATGGCGGTCAAAGAAAATTAATAAGTTCGTTAAACATATCTTACGCTCAAAAATAATAGTTGCTGTACGAATCATAAATAGTTTTATAAAATATAGTTTATACTTATTCCTTTCGTCGGATTAATATTTTTGTTTTTTTAATGTTAAGTACTGGTTACGGCACCAAATTTTAGATACTAATACATGTAAGTTATGCATACCTATAATACAGTTTGTGATATATTCTCCCATGTATTTATTATTGTAAACATAAAAGCAAGTCATAACTATACCTCCTATAGCTATTTAATAACATTGTCGTTTGAAACAATTCTCCTGCTGCGTGGGAAACTCTGCGCAAATGCAATACATACATCGTAATCAAAAAAGCATCGAAATGGACGCATGACACTCATTAAATCCATACTATGGCAGATGAGTGGACTATTATTGGGGAATTTAGTTATTCCACAAAAAAAAAACTGCCGTTTTTCGTTACCGCGAATATCGATTCTTAGTCCACTCTACCCATTCTGTACCTATGCATTCAAATAGTCAACCTGATGGACATTGGTGTTCCCCGCCCATTGCCATATTCGCCATGCTTGTCAGGCGTAAGTTTTACAAAAAATATAGACTACATAATTAATTACCTATCTAATTAACTACAAGGTAAATAATTAGTGTCTCTGTAATGCGCAATCAAAACAGTACCTACATAAACAAAACAACCTAAACTGCGGTGCAGCTATAATTAGTCGTGGTGACTTATTATCGTCAACAGCTCATTTTTCTTTGTATTGCGGAAAAAACAATACGTACAAATTAATATAAACTGCGCAGAATAGAAATGTACAGCTCTACAGTATAGTCATCCAATGGTTGCAATGCAATGAATCTATATCCTTTATTAGAAAACGTATTAGAAATGTAGAAACAAAACCATGTAAACTTATAGTGAATGAAAGAGGCTTTTTATACATAAGTAATTAATTTGAATAGATTTACATTTTAAGTATATCATGCAATGTGATAATAGTACATTGTTTAACGAGGAGAGAACATGACCGATTGGGAATCGCATTTTCTTCCGAGTTATACATAGTGCTTTATACTACACCTATGAGGAAAATATAATCAAAAATCCTTGTAAGATAAAGAATGATATCACTTACATGAGAAGATAACTTAAGAACATTTGAAGTGTCATCATCCATGCGAACAGAACACAAACAAACAAAACACATATTAATACAGTTACACATTACATCGAAAACGCTAAACACTTAATTTACATTAAATAAGTCATATAAATCAAAGAACGAAAAAGAATTCGCGCGGACATGTTGATTTTGCCATATTTTTTACTTAAAAATATAAAAGAGACAAATGAAGCAAAGCACATACTGCCAAAAAATGTAAGTGGCCAGTATCATTTTGTGGGCTTCGACATACAAACTTTTTGTTTTTTGGCATTCGCCTGTTTCTAGTTTTGAATTATGAATTTAAAAAAAAAAATAGGAGGGGAGAAAATACTTTCTCCCCTAGGGGAGAAAGTAAATCCCATATATTTTTGCCGCCCGCATATTCGTTCGCTTGGATTTACGTACTTTCTTTCCTTTTTTTAAGTAAGAACTAATATACTTTCCGAATAGGTGTAGTATAAACATACTTTCAATTATTATACGTACAATCAGGAATCAAATTGGAAATCTGGCCGTTGCTACCAGACTGCAGGATATAAGATATAATACCTACTTTATCGAAAGTAGGTACAACAAAACAAATCATACCTCGATCTTTGCCGGTAGACGGCAGAGGTCGAGTTAATAAATATTGTACGATTAATGGAGTCCATGTCAAATGTTAATGAGTAAACATTGATGTAACCGTGTCAGCTATTACGTGGTAGACGGGTCCCTAGACAGGGCAAGACTCGCGACCCCTTATCTCGAGAAGCGCCGTCTAGCGACCCTGACACCAAACGGGTAAACACACAAAAAGCTGGTTTTGAACGTAACAGGAAAAGGTAACCTCAATTTTTTTCACAGACACGGTTAGACAGGTGTCTGTAATTTTCTAATTAATTGACAAACTATCGTAATAAATTACAGAGAACATTAGTAGGTTCAAATTTGATAAACTATATAAAGTTCCATAACGTTGGATTTAAACGAGTTAGTTCAGTATGGAATTCGCGTAAAAATAGTTAAAATTTTACAGTTGGTAAACGTATGAAATTGTGAGCTTTTTACTCTGAGTAGTTATTAATAATTGGTGTGAGTCAGTGTCTTACGCCGAGACTCGAAAGAATACTAATTGTGCTATAATTACTTATTTGTAAACCAGCTTTAAAGATCACGACAATCGTAAGTAAATATGTCCACATATTTGGAGCAATAAACCTTAATAAATTTAAGATGACAAAATCTATTCACTTCGACAAATATCAGACACTGTATCACAACCATTGAAAAGCGACATGACATGAGTCCTGGCGCGGCCACGGTCGCGCATGATGGTAAGGGCTAGGTAAAAATGCTGTACACCTGTACCCCACCACATAGTACCAGAAAGGAACGCTACCAAAAATGCTCTATAACTAAACTAGTAAAGTAGCTAGGTACATAACATTTCCTTTCTGGTACTATGTGGTACACAGCAGGCGTAGGTACAGCATTTTTACCTAGCCCTTACCATCATGCGCGACAGTGGCCGCGCCAGGACTCATGTAAAATCTCTTCGTGAAAACTAGCTCAATGAATCTATAATTATTTTTATATTAGGTACCTAATATATTACATTATATTACAATGTTTTAAAACAGCGAGATTACATTGACATTAGGTGAGACAAGTGTTTTATTATATGGAAATTTTGTGATTAGTAAAAAATACACATTGTTTTCAGCTTTGTAGAGCACACCTCCTTTACTATTCATTAAATGCATGAAATGAGTCATCAGCAGTTATGTCAACATATTATTATGCACGAGAATTCTGAAATTTGTAAACAATGGCCTGAAATGGTGACGTGCGTTAAATATGCAAATAACAACACCCAGCAACTATTTGCGTACTATGAAATCCAACCATTGATCCACACTTTGATATTTTAATACTACGATCAAAACTCCAATGGAGGAAGGCCAATGCCGAAAGTTGTCAAAAAGGAAATTGATTGCGAGGAAGATCTGCAAAACCGGGAAAAAGGCAAATCCTTGTCGCAAGACGAACATACGAAGTAATTTTCTTCTGTCATGTGAGCGATAAAAAAAACTTCTAATGGTCCAGCTGATTCTCTTAATACCGGGAATGCTCTTTCTTAAATCTACAATAGTTATCCGTTTACGTAATATATTTATTACATTAAATTCAGGACGCGTCAGATCAGACAGACGAAGTAACCTACGTGTGACGAATACTCACAAATCTTCAGAACTTGCCAATTTGACAAGCGATGACTATACGTTAGAGTTCCGGTAAGAAAAGTTACGAGTATGACGAATACCACCTATCAATTCATCAGCCAGTGCCAAGTTAGCTGGCAAAAGATTCCGGATATTCCAGTCTGGTAGAGTAGGATCGTATGTCACTGTAATCCGTTATATTACAATTACAAACTATAAGGATACCTACCAGCTAAGCTATAATGAAAAATTAAAAATAATATAAAACTAAAAGTCTATAACATTAAGCATATTCTGTCGCTGTATATTTTTTATACATACTTATTATAGAAATAGTTAGATAGGTACGGAGAAAACTAGTTCTATTTGTTGACAAAAAGATCGAACACAGAGCATTCATGTATCATTATAAAAATATCGGCATAAATTTAATTGTCGCCTTCTTGTCGCCATGATAGAGTTGCATTATATGGAAATGGTTCTGTCAGTAGCTCGCTACATTTATTTAGTCGCTGGAAATGAATAATTAAGTGCGTTTCGTTCGATAAATACATATTAATGTTTCGCATTGACGTCATCGGACCCTGCAGCGCTCGAGCAGGGGAGCCTCTGCCTGCCAACAACTAAGTAAGTATAAACTGTTTTGTCACACATTTTGCGAGGTAATAAACTATGTCAGAGGCCTACTAAGTAGGCGGTTTAAAAACTAGGAGAGTACCACGGGTGGGTGTACTCAAAGACCCACACGATAAAAGACGGTGAAATTTCATGGATAATTCTGTATTGAACAACTTTCCCAATGTAACGAAAGGCATATGATTCAATGATCAGATGATACTTATAAGGGAAGTTAATTTGTTTTTCATATTTCAAGATAAATGTTTCACGTATAAGTACATAACACACGAAAGTTAATCGATTTTTAATTAAATAATTGATTTATTATACGAATTGTCAACCTGCTGAAAGTAGACGTAGTAGGACGTACCTGTAGGTACTTTTGGAAATTGTTGAGTCCATTCAGGAATTCCAGTGGTAAAAAAAACACGAATCGAATAATTTTGTTTACTGTTTTCAACTTTCAACGGTAAAGTTGTTGTGCAAGACGCAATAGCATTCCATTAAACCGGAAGATTTTACCCACGTCATACATTGTTTATTAGAGGTTAGGTCACAAATACTACAATATTTTTTTACTACAAATATCCTTAAGATAACGCACGGATACTACAAGCTAATATAATCAATAGGCGGCACATAAATATTCAGTAAATGCTTAATCATTATGCTTCTGCGCAACAACAGGGAAAAGCCTGAAAATATTAACAGAGTTCCAGCTAATTCCACTGCGTGTATTTAAAAACACAACAATGAATAAGCTTCTGAAAACTACGTAAATTGGCGCCTGAAATCATTCATCGAATTGTTATTTTACATGTGAATTTGTTATTCTACATGTTTTAGCAGGAAGTTCAAGGAGACGGTCAGTTCGTCAAACTCTTTGAAGATGTAGGTATTTTGCAACTAGCTCTCCGCATCGCGGAATCACCAGCTATTTAAAGAAAATTCCGCCGATGGGAAGAAGAAACTTTAAGTGAAAAGCAACCAAAATAATGTAGCTTTCTGGAGGAGTATACAAACTTTTTTAAGGTTCAGTAGTTTTAGAATTTATTTGTTAACAAACATACCTACAAAGTTTTCCTCTCTATAATACTAGAGCGCACAAAAAGTCATGACGTATTGAGGGGTGAATAAAAATAACTAATAAATATTCTGCGACTCTATCAAATTCATGGAATGTCAGCGGGAGGGCGTTAACCAGTGCTGAAAAAACGTGTGGCCGCGAACATTGACCGCCAACAGATAGACGACCTGCCGTATTCATTCCAGGATATGAATAAATATCTATAACTCACTACCTAGATACTTACCTAAATAGCGACCCCAAAAGTAAGATTATAATGTTTTAATCTGTACTCACCAAATACTGATTCCTTGACATTATTTGGACTAGAATACTAGTAAACCTGAGTATCGGCACTGATTTTAAACTGTCAAAATTTTAATCATGTCCTGTTGTTACTTTCCCACTATTTATTAGATTTTTTATTAAAAGCCTAAGTTCACCATCAGACCAGGCAAATTATCTCTATTCTATGGCGAATATTTTTAGGATTTTTTCGGCGGTGGTAAGACCGTGAAGAGGTCTCAATTAAACAGAAGCATTCGGAAAACATTTCAAAGATTATTTTTGACTAAAAGAAATATTTACAAGAAATTATGATCAACAATCACTGGTATTGTTTTGAGAACGCTGAGTTGCACCTTCAATGAGATGTGAACAACAATCAACACCATTTCACAGAAAAAACAATGCTTTGTTTTTAAACTCATGTTTTTACAATGCGCGATGCATTAATGTTGTACACTATAAACTCTACACAAAAAAAATCATAGCTCTACAGTGTATTGTGTTCTAAGAAAGTGATATTAGATGTACTTAATGTAAAATTACTTATTTTGGATTATACTATATTACCTATTAGAATTTGACTCTAACAGTGTTAAAGTTTTAACAATTACAAAAAAAAAAATAGTTAAAAGTTTTACGGTCCGCCCAATGTGGGTTAAATAAATAACCTGTAAAACTCAACACTTGACCCTTTTATTTTCATGTTTTTAAAAAATATACGACATCGTGATATGATCTGCGAGGCAAAAATAGGAGCTTACTTAGATGTAATCATCACATCATACAAAATATGCCAAATAATGTCAAAATCAAATCAACCATGATGATGTGAATAACAATTTACATAAATTTGAGGTGGTAAACTTCTTATAATTTTATTCTGGCCTGTTTTATTAAAGCAAAAAACGTAACAGTTGTTTTATGTTTGGTGATGGTGAGTCTAAAAAATGTATCAAAATACAATTAATTTGTCACATTAACAAAAGCATTATTGACGTCAATGATATTTGATTATGGAGGGCTAATGTCTGCTATATCGTCGTATTAGGCTAAGTTCCTAGTGAGGTATTGAGATGCGTCGCGGGGCGTCGTCTGCGCACGTCATTAGTCCTAACTCACGCGCAGGCTTTTGCGTGGAGTTATTCCGAACTGTTATTTTATTGTATATCACCGTAGAGGAATATAATGTACTATGATATAGTACCTACTGTATCACATTTTGATTATAGAGTGCTAATGTCTGCTGCGTCGACGAATAGTTCCTAATTAGGCATTGAGATGCGTCGCGCGGCATCTACTCATGTCATTAGTAACTCACACGTAGGCCTATTGCGCGGAGGTATTTCAAAAAATTGGTACATCACACTAAAGACTCTTCAAAGGAGGACGTGGGTCCCAATATAAACTTACAGTTTGTTAAAAATAACTCAGTAAATCATTAATAGGTTCTTGATAGCTGGGTATATCTGGGTATACCTAGATGAATCTGTCCGTGCTTGCAAACATTTACTTCGAGCTTTCGTTCATATTTTAAAAAAAAAATCTTTCTCTTGTGGGTTGTCGAATCGACAAACGACCTCAAGTTCTAAATCAGTCTAATAAGCCTCTAACATGGCTTGAGTAAAGACTACTATCAGACACAGCGACACAGCACAGCCAGCCCATTTTCAGCTAAATATAAATAACAACTTTGTTTTTCAATACTTTATCGACACGCAATCCGGAATAGTTCCTTTGCGCATATATTGGACGTTTACTGGCGCATGCGTTTGCGCATCAGGGAACAGACGTGACTCGCGCATCAATAGAGCTTTTGCGCAGGCTTTTGTATTGCGCAACCGACGCACGATTCCTCACCGATACCATGCCAAGAAGGAAGAAACTTCTTATTTATGAAGCTATGTAAATATGAATATTGTCAGTCAACATTTTAAAGTTTGTAAAGATGTAAATCGTTAACATGATTTAAAAAAAAACAATAGTTTGGGGTGCTATGGAGTTTACATCTTAGCTCGCTCAATCCTCCGTCTTCGACACTACTGTACTATTAAAAAAAAATTGCATACTAATCGTATAAAATGAAATAAAAATAAAACCATAGTAACTAAGTCGGATGTTCCTATCTTATTTTATCTTACAGAATAAAATCACGTATAAAGTTAAGGAAAATGCCATCGCACCGACCGACGACTGACGCATTTCAAAAACCTCAAAAACGCTGACGCCAGCGCAACGGCGGCGCCAAACCAGAAACGCATTTACGTCAATGCTGCAAGTGACATGACATTAAAATTAAAACAAAGGTATCGAATATCGATAACATTGACCGGTGACTATCGCGACAGATTCTGGTGTCAGTCACGGATTACGAAACGTCGCGTTGCCATTGACGTCACAGTCGGTCGCAACACTGCACTTTCTCCAAGAACTTGAGCTGTTTACGTGACTACAACGTGGGAAAGCAGAGAACATCGCCCACATACACACACACATATGGACACGTACTTATCGCTTTAGTGTTATGAAATGTTCTTATCATCAAGCATTGCGTGGTTTTGAGATGGCGCGATGCTGAGATGACGTACGAGATTGGGTCAGATTTTGTCCGTTTCATGGTTTTTATCGTGATCTGGAATACCAACTTGTAAAATTCAGATTCCTTTGTTACAGTGGTAGTGTGCATAATTTTTACCTTTTGGGATACTTTTTTTCGTTTCAAATGTATTAATAACTATACAAGGATTCCCAAAAAGATGATGAACTTTGTACGAGATCGTCAGAAAGATAATTGTTTTCCTGAAACTTAATTAGGTTAAAACATAAGCAGGAAAAATATCTAGTAAATACACGAGCAATTAATTGTTGACTTCCGAGAAAGTTCTTTTACTGACCTACCAAGGAGATTTTTATTTCAAGATTTATGATCTAAAAAAAAGGCCGTAAAGCATCGTAATTTCCGAGAAATTAGCCATTACATAGTTATTCACAACTTTTTGGCTTATATGCTTTATAAATCATAACAGGACCAACTCACGGAAAATGCTAAAGTACGTGTTTTGTCTCTTACAATAACTTGTTGTACTCAGATATTTAACTGTAATTTAGCTTATGATGTTAATAATTAATGTTGTGCTAACATACTATTTATGGAAACAGTTTACATTACGCTAAATCAGACCAGTTATGACGTCAATACTATCTCGTTTAAAACAGACTGTTATTGTTTTTGCTAAGGTCTTGCATTCACATAATGGCTTTATAAAGTAATGCTTAAGCATGCACTGAATTAAAAACAACATTCTTCAAAATATTTACCTAAGCACCTACGCATATAGGATCATTTTACAGGTTTTTTATGACGCATTGTGAAAGAAAAAGTCTAATTGTATGGTTATAGAAAAACGTTCGTAACGAGCAAAGCGTCATATTGTATAGAAAAAAATTGTACAAAATAAATAAAAATATATACGTTTACAATAATAAACTTATCTGATACTATACTCTATCTCAAATAAAAGGTTTTCAAATGGTCTACGAACTGTCATAGTTAAAGGTATCTAAACATTATTTTTAAGTACCTTGTATCTTGATAACATTTTGCACAAATAAATAGAAATTGCTTTCTTTCAACAAAAATCATACAACATACTTAAATAGGTACACAGGAAAAGCGGTGAGGCGGAGAACTAGTCTTCAATAAATAATTGCTCACCCGGAAGGCGATATGTGAAAATGATAAACTATTGCAAATGTTATGATTAAGATAAGATTATGGACCAACCACAAAGTATTGTTTCACTTCCGTGTGTCAATGAACTGATAAGAGATAGCGGAGGTATGTGCCGCCCGCCCCCATAAATAATATTTACTTGGGTACGGTAGTATACGCAAAGTAAGTACAAAGTTCTTTGAGATAAATTAATGACCATATAGGTAGGTATTTATATTGTGTATGTACAAAATATGACACAATTTCTGTTAAGTAGTCCGATATGGATAGTAAAACGCTATGTATATTGTATTGCAACTTGCAAAATTATACGACAAAATGGACACTAATAGTTATAGGTACTCTACATAAAATATAAGAACTTATTTGCCATAATATTAATTGCATTTCCGGAACGTACCTACCTACCTACAATTTTTAGTATGTTTTCTAGTCCTATTCAAAATTACCAAATATACTTACCAAAACCAGCCCCATCCTATCCAGATAATAAAACAAGATTTTTACACCTAAGGTTATTATTATAAGCTTTCCCGTTTTGCGTATGTTAACTCTGTATAACGTAACTATCTAAAGGAAAGTTTTTTTTTTTTTTGATGCTCTAAAAGCTTATAATTGTATACATTACAAACAAGAGTACAAAATTTTATACATTACAAACATTGTTGAACAGCCCCATATACAGAGAGGCAAAACCAAGTACCTATAGTAGTGATTCAACATGGGTGGGCTCGTAATTCTGACGAACGCCGCTGGTGGTAATTCTGCTATTAGCATGCAAGACCACGCCAACTTTAGTTTAATATCTTCAAGACTTTTACAGAACTCCAGCACAATGTAGATGGTACTAATAGGAGGTTTTTAAACATGATCTTCCTTTAAGATATGAAATGAAACGAATATGGAAATCATTTTCTTTCCTAATTGGGTCGTAAAACTTGTTTCTACGAATTCGTTTTATTTAATAAGAACATTTAAGTAGCATTAAGGAAAAGAGAGATTTTGTATGCGCTTTATTTAGTCGCATCTTAATTTATCACTATTTAAACTTAAAGTGAAAATATGCCCATAGTGACAGGTTGTCAGCCCATCGCCTAAATTGCAATACACTGAAACCCTCGATTCCCTTAGCTGATTTCTACAGCATGCCCGGGAGGAGATACAGCTGGATTCTGTATTGAAACATAAATAAATGGTTAAATAAATAAAAAATCGTACAAATTATCCAGAAGATCTATCGTTGATTCTCTACATACCGGTAAGTATCCATCGGACCTACTTAATGTTATAAGTTTAAATCAATTTTTCATATTTTCGCCGCATGATAGATCCAGAAAAATCGGACGATACTAGTAGAAATACAACGTCTCTTGGCTCATACCACAGAATAATAACTAGTAACGTGCTCATACATAAAATATGTTATACCTAATGCCATTCAAAGTGGCGCCAACAAAATAAGTAAAAAAATGAGTTTTCCCGTCTTTGCAACAATGACGATAGAAAATATCGCAACTAGGTATATACCTACCGCTGCTGTTTAGACTAAAAGGTTCTTATTCATTGCATGTAATTTTCTCTTCACGCTAACAAATTAAATATTTCTTTCTGTGTTATTTTTCGCGCCTTAACGACTGATCGAATTTTGATACAATTTGGCACAAAGTTAGATGGTCCCTCCGAAGACATGACGAGTTAGGTTAGTTACGACACCTTCTAGCTTGTGTGTGCACGGTCATCAATTAAGTTATCAGCGCTTTATCTAGAAAATATACCTAATTTTATTTTAATTGTAATAATGGTTATAAAGTTTGCTAGAGGTCCAAAATCAGACTACATATACAGACAGATACACCACCTGTAATTTAAATTGCAGAAAGGATTGAGTTGAGTTTTGTTACTAAATGAAATGTATGTCTATATCTTAAATCAACACCTTTTAGACGAAGAACATATGGGATGAGAGTATATGCTGCGCGCAGTAAGATGAAACATAAGGTTGGCGTGTTGCAGTAATGGTTTTATTTTTTATAACTATCAGCTTTATTCTAGTATACAAAACAATCATGTAGCTGCCCCCGCCTGGATTTTGTTTTCCCCTACCAACTATCAACTTTTGTACATCCGAGTAGTGATTTCCCCCCCCCCGGGCCCAAATCCGAGTAGTGATTTGCACCCCCCTGGCCCAAAACCTGGGTACGCCCGTGTACCTAAGTACCCACCGACCTTACATAAGAGCAAAGCCTACAGTTGTAGGTCCAAGTTTGGAGGGCCGGGTCATCGTCTCACCGGTGAAAGGTCAAAATGCGGGAAAATCTTTTCGCCCTCTAGAGAGAAAGATTCATTCAGGTATTCTCTTATTCCATATGTATTTTATTCTTAAACCATTCCGATGAGACGTGTTGGTGCAGGAACGTTGAACTCGCTCTTGCCAGACAAACCTGCATGTCACCAACCGATAGACAAGGCTAAAGTCCAAGTGATTGTTATGTATGGTATACTAGAATAAAATATGGCTCGTTAATAAATTGGTTCGGCTACAATAGAGGCGCTGCACGCTCAAGGGACATCGTTCAGGAACGTTGAACCCAAATACACTTTCCTCTGCGTGACGAAAGTAACTAAGGACCTTTATAATGTACGACGGAGGGAAGTAAGAAATAGTAACAGATTTTAGTTGTTTTTATCGAAACCAACAACCTAACATTGAACATTTCGTAGAGTCAGAAAAATAAATGTATTAGCTCATTGATTTTATTAAACAAAAATTATCAAAAACAGGAAAGTCACCTATGAAGGATCAAAGCTCCTAAATTCTCTTCAATGTCAATTTTCAACTGAATATTTAGACAGGGGAAATCGTGCACGCAAGAAGACCTCTACAACGCCAACGCAAACGAAATTAATATAAGCCTACTATACGATCGACTCGACAAAAAACAGAAGAGGGCATATCGTGTCGTTAGACTGTAACGCTAAACAATGGGCGGTGCTGAATATGCAGCGTCACTGCTTTAATATTAAAAAAGAAGCTTCTTAGAATACTCCCCGAAGGAGGGAGACACTCATATTAATGACGAGTAGGTAGACGGGGAGAGGCAATTGACCGGCGTGCTACGACGTATGTACTTATAAGTTTCCTTAAAACATAAATGGCTTCGAGAAAATTCTTTCAGAGGTTACAAAAGCTTATACAGAGTGTAACAGAAAGGGTACCCTGCAGGATGTGAATCTACCCATGAAACTGATCAACTTTTCCCAAGGAACATAGAGATCGGAATATGAAAAATAAATTTGGCTTCCCATACTAAATGTCCTTTCAGCTGATGTATTTTGAGTTTTTTTTTTTTTTCGTTTTTCGACCTATGTTCCTTGGAAAAAAATTATCAGTTTCTGGGTCGATTAACCTTATGTACCCTTTCTGTTACACGTTAGTTGTATAGTTACCATCGCCGGAATATTTATGGCAGCTAAAGCGAGAGGAAACTATGATTTGGTTACTTTGGCAGTTTGGCAGTGCATTCAAAATCAAGCTTTACGTTATTAGTCTTCTAGAAATTGAGTATTAATAGTACTTGCCTATTATCAAAATAGCTTCTGTTTTCATCATTCAAATCACTTGTTTATACTTATTATGGATTGGATAAGTAATTATTATTTACTTTCGGCTATTAGTTATTGTGTGCTTCGACACTTCGATTAATATTTATACAAAGTATAATGTAGATACCTAGACGCGATACAAAGTTACTTAAGTATTCAATAGGGACAAAGCTTAAGAACTTTAGACCAATAAGAATAATAAATAAAGAATAACAAAGTGCGTCAACAAGAGGAAAAACTTCATTTAAAACTTCGCATTAGCAAATCAATCAATACCCTCCGCATGAAAATGTCCGCGCATTAATTGTAAATTCGCCTTATACATGCAATTCTTCCAAAATTCATATGTATGGAGTTTGAAATAATAACTAATAGGGCATTGTCATCCAACAAGTTAAGAAGTCGGCTGGAAGAGGTAATCATGTACAAGATCGCCACCTACAATATAATACATTTGCGAGAAACCAGATAGAAGCGGAATTAATGAAAATTTGAAACATTCATTAGAAGGTCGACAATCAAAAGAATCCATTAATCTTATACTGAATATAATATTGTCTTTATTCTTGGGTAATAGCGGATAATATTACTGGTATTCAGAGGTCAGTAGAGCTCTCATTAATATTGCTAGAAACAGTAATGATTTGTGTACCATGCATCCCCCTCGTGTCCACTCCCGCGCAGGTATTCCACGTCAGAGCTGAGAATGAACCTAAAGTGGTCTAATAGGCGAGAGTGTGTGGTCAATCACGCTGATTGAAGTGAGTATGATGCGCGCAGACGCCCCCGGCCCAGCGGCGCATGCGTCGCGGCGCCCACGCATTCCAGCTAGTCTGATTGATTGGAGCATCCGCATATTAAGTGATGAGTTATTTCTGCTTATCGCTATGTTGCGATGCGACGCTCGGTATTGGCGAATTACCACCATCATCACGCACAATATTCTACTTTTGGAGTTTGTAGCTGAGCCGCAGTTTTTCTACGGTAGAGTAAGAAGAAGACTTAGCGGAGGCACTGGCTATGGATTTAAAGTATTTCACTTTGTCAAGACGTTAAAATTGAACAGTCCTAAAGTAGGTACGTAGATACACTTGTAAATGCAGTGCAGTTGAGTTTAACACGATCTTACGTCTTATCTTACTTTCATGAAATTTACGTAACTGTCATAATCATAAATCATAACATAGGTACATATACTCGTAATTTCAGTCTGTAAGTCACACCAGCTTTATGTTAAGCCGGTAATTTCTTTCATTACTGGCCAGACTAACCTCATACATATTGTCGTCAGCACAGTCTGTAATACAACAACATGTCGTCCACGCATCAGCGGCGTGAATCTTCAAATCACACACTGATTGTATGAATTCAGCGGCTGTCACAACATGATTAATTCAAAGTTTTATTTAACCCCAATCAATTACTATTTTATGAGGGCAATACAATTTATGAGATTTTTGTTCTCGAACTATCTAGAGCAGACGAGGTTAGGTTATTTTATATGCTAAGAAGAGCTTTTTGATATCCTATTACTTTTCCTTATAATCTAAATATTTTGATAACAGGACTTTACGACAAAAATATATACATACTAATTGTATACGGGGGAAACCAACATAACACGGAGAATCCAACATAAGACATATGCATTCAGGTAAAATTAGGTACCTACTATATGTTCAAAAACATTCTTCTTTTTGATTAAAACTCGTGGATAAACCACAAATCACATGCAATTTTAACTCGAACTGGAAAATCTACTTTGATCGTTGTGGTCACGTGTCTTTTTTCTATACATATATTAACATAGAGGATTAAAATAATTATCTAAATACCTAAATCCACACACAAATTACCTATTACTCACTTTTAACATGGAAATACGTATAGAAACAGTTACTTCCTTAACGTGCGCAAGAATTTTCTAAAGGTAAACCCAACTAGAATAGCACAGTAGATTACACATGGTTATACCAACTCTTAAAAACGTCATAATTACTCTGTTTGGTAGGCATGTATTTAATAAAATAATTTGCTCTATGACTTTTATGTTATATTTTGAAGTAGCAGAAAATATTAGAGCTATATGTCATGTTATCAACAACATGTTATGAATGAGAGATGATGAGCATATAATGATAATAGTGATGTAAATAAATTTGGATTAGCATAGAAATTAGAGGAACGCCAAAAAAGTAAGATAGGCAGAAAAGAATAAAAAATTTGATGGCTGATTGATAGAGTACAGATGAATCGAAGATAGGTATAGACATGCTACGCTACACTGCTCTAGACAGCTTACGTCGTTACGTCGGTTTGTGGATGGTTTGTGGTAATAATATGTAGACAAATAGTAAAGAGGTCCCCAATTGCTAATAATATATAAGCAATCTCGTTACATGAGGATGGTAAGTGCCTAAGTAGAACAATTTATAAATTTGCATAATCTTTTGGGTAACTGAGGAATGTCCCGTATTGAGATTATATTAGGGAAACCTTTTTGGGGTTTTTTGCCGTATCTAAACTTTAGATTTGCTTTCAGTTGGCAATATAGACATGCATACAATTAAATTAATAGCTATGGCCTTTATTGATCCCACAATTCTCGTCAATGAGATAAAATCTACATAGTAGTATAGATACCAGTTTCTAAGTCTTAACAACAAAAGTTTCTCTTAAATCGATCGAGTAGTTTTTTTATAATAATTTGCACATGTTTTCCATCAACATTCATATTTTTCTACAATCAAAACAAACAAATTGATGAAACATGTCACTCGTTTAGCGTTTGGCATGTTCCAATTACCCGTCTTATCGCAAGGTCAGACCAGTGGTGTATTCCACTATTTTTTCAACTTCCTTCCTCTTGTTATCAGAGGACACTATCTAAAGTGCGCAATTCGTCAAAAGTATCAAAAACCTAGTACTAATAATGATATGAATGATATATGTTTGAGGTTTTGTAGTGCTATGCTAGTTGAAATCTGACAAAACAACGTCAAATTTCCTATAGTTATGTTTTAAAAACATCGTAGATATATTTTTTTGCAACATTAGGAGGCAGGTGAACGAATGGGTGACCTGATGGTAATCCTATCAATTTATAAATAATAAGACTACAACCGCTATATGAACTTTATACTGGAGTCAATCCACTAATATTTTCAAATTTTATTAGCTGCTATCGAGGTAAAAAGTTTATTGATTGATTTTACCTGTTCCAATCCAAAGTCCCATCAACAAAGTAGTGACGTTATCTATCACCAAAACCCATAGAGATAAATTATCCTCAAGCCAAGTTTTTCCTCGTGATTCTGAAGTTCCGAGAGTAGGCAATAAGCGGATGTTAATGTTGAGTTCCCGAGATGCCCCTGCGCCTGCTGCGGCTGTACAATGTGCATAATGCATCGATTTGAGTGCGTTTACCTCGTCTGCATTTTTACTTGCGCCCCGACTGAGCTGAGCGTTGCTCTTTGACCTGCGCCTGAGTTGCTGGGTCCCGGTGCACCACGAAGGGCATACGTGGTACATGTAACATGGAAATATATACCATTGCATGAATATGTCAACCGTATGACTACGGCACTACGTAGCCTGTTGTTTTTGTTCGGGAGAATTTAAGTATTTTATGTAATGCATAAATATAAACAGATGTTGTTTGATTTGAAGTAAGTAGCATCAGAAAAGTATAATGTCAGAAGTCATCGTGCCACATGACAAATCAAGAGATTTAGGCTCGTATTTATAAAGCTATCTCAAGATTGAAAGCAATATTGAGTGCGGATTTGACAGGTGATTTTGTACTGGAATGACGTTTCTGATACGAACTCAAACTCGCTGTCATTCCTAAGAGCTGATTATAAATACGGACCTTAAATATTTTCCTTGTGCTTTTTTCGAATGCTTTCCTCAGGTTTTTCAAATAAGGTTTTGAATTATTGCAAAAGAAGAGGAAAAGTAGTACCTAAATGCAGGGTCGCTGCATTAATCTAGCATGACGCAAGTCTAAAACAACTAGAAAGAGCTGCCCATTCACGACTTATCTCTTGTTGTCTCGGTCACACTTCTGTCTACATACGATATGATCTAGTGAAACAATACGAGGAAAATCAAAATCTCGTTTTTCCGAGTGCAGTTGGAATTGTTAAATTAATAATCGATTAGGGGTATTAACAGGCTTTTAGGGCAAAACTGTAATCTGTACTTGAATGTTGTCACGTACGCTGCGGTTTTCAAAATATTAGATATCAGCTAATGGGGACAGCAATCACTGTAGATATACGTTGGCCCTATTACTGGTCTGCAATAAGTTCTAATAAGTACGACGATGTAATAATTGCAAGAAAATTGATGCCATTATCATCAACGTTGACGTATATCGGAATTTGGATGGGTTAATGCAATATATTTCTATTTACCTAAGAAATTGCGTAATTTCATTCCTGCAAAAATTAAACCTTTATTAGTTAACTAACTAGTTTATTTACTATTTTTTTTTTTAAACTCTACAAAAAAGCTGTTGTTTACCTAACTTATCAATCAGCATCCAATTAGTAAAATAGTTCCCACCATGAGAATAATTTATCATCATTTGCATATGTTCGTTAAAGACTAATAGGTTGCCGTTTACCAATAATTTGTTTCAAAGTCTGCTATATACACCTAACATGTTATGACATGTGTGAATTAGCTAATAATTAAGTGCTAAATTATAACAATTTACAAGTTCAATGTTCATTCAACCGGTGGTGGTCGTACCTCCCTACATATTATGTTACTCAGTTCAGTACTGTGGTTACCTGTTCACCAATCGTAAAGAGAAAATAACAAAGCTGATACTGCTATTGGTTGAGATCGGCTCAATAAGTTACCTACAGTTCGCTGATGGAAGCCCATGAGGGAAATGTTTTACTAATCATGTTTGGCCGGCGGGATGACAGAATGCAAGGGTTATTTGAGTATACAGGAAGCGCTACTTGGACTTGAAGTTTAACTTAAAAAAAAATTAGGTATAAGCTAAAGATGATTGCATGTTGCATAACATCGTCATCAATAAGGGTTTGGCACGCGCCATTGCACCTGCCCAAAAGCCTACGTGACTTGTAGCAGGGCACCTAAGGTTCCTAATGGCCAATTAATTCGATGACCGGCTTCTTAATTACCTACTTCGAAATGTATCGATGACTAATTTAATATAGATTACATGCTCCAATTAACCTCGCTACTATGAGTGTAATTTTGTAATCTCTACCTTCATTGTTTCTATGATCTCCTTTAATTCTCATAGTTATAGCATGGACGGTTATAGCATGTTTTCTTGTCAAATGAAATGCATTTTTCAATGGTGATGAAACGCATAGTGAACTAGGTAAGTAGTTAAACATTGACGTCAACACTACGACTTTGGTGCTATGTGAGGACAGCAAAACAAAAGCAATCCAGCAGAATATTCAGCCAGAAAATCAATTCGTTGTCATTTTTAATGTAAATATTTTAAATCTGGTACTTTCCATTTACGTCAAAATACTTGTAAGTATTTGACTTCCTAGTTATAAACTAAGTAGGTAGTTAAGTGATTGGAGAATTCTGTGAAATATGAAACGAATCATTAAAAAAATAGAGAAATAATAGTCTTGCTTGAGATCATTCAAAAGTCATATTATTATCTAGTATTTCTATTATTATCTTTATCTGCTCATCTAGAGCAAAACTATGAAAATAATAATAGAAACAGTTTATAAAGCAGAGAGTGATAAATTTTTTAGGATTTTTAGCAGAAACATGATTTTCTCTGATTATAAAATTAAAATAATAAGCTAATAGGTAATAAACTTACGTTGTCTCCAACGATTTATAAAACACCTTGTTTATCACGAAATGTGCCTGTAGCCAAAATATTTCAGTATTTCGGCCCTTTATAAAAATCCTACTAATTATTGGATATTATGTGCGTGTTTTCATATATTTGCATGATATAATACTACATCGCAGATGTTTCGTGAACTTTGCAAAAAACAGAAACTGAAAAACAATTATCGTGGAAAGTGGTAAGAACCCGTTTACCATCTTTTGTGACAATATTTATGTGACCGTGAAAGTTTTAACAGTTTGCTCAAGTTCTGCTCTTCAATAGACAAAAGAACCATAATAAGTATAAAAATAAAAGTTCACACAGTGTATTTTTGTTTTGGTCTACGGGCAAGAGCGAGCTCAAAGCTCTGAAGAGAAAATATAGGTTTTATCACTAGTGCAGTAAAAACACCTTCCGTCCATAACTTGTTAGAAGCTTTAACAACTAACCACAGTTTTATATTGTCATAACAAAATCTATTTAATATTGCCTCTATGTTAAACATTTCGTTACAATAAAAAACAAAAACAAATAAACAGCCACTTACATATTTATGTTACATAACAACAACAACAGCAAATAAGTCACGTAGGCACTTCGTAGCAAGAAGATATTAAGGAAAAGCCCCTGTTTTCCTTCAAATTCATAAAAGCATTTTGTTTATGTATTATATTATAAAAAAATACATTTATGGTACAAAGTTCGTTCTCAGAAATCGGCTTTCTGGCCAGGAACACTGCGTTGCGACGACAGCGTGTGTCGCTGTAAATCTATCTATACAAGGTGTAAAGACAGCTTCCCGCAAATTGAGGGGAATTGCTTAGTCAATGATGCTGAACTAAACGAACATCTTTAACAAGGAAATTATTTCAAGAAATGAAAAATAAATATTTAAAATTTATATTTATTTATTTATATTTGTTTTGGCCATTAGTTACATAGACCAGTAAAGGCGGCTGCAGAGCAGTGGCGCCACACTTTTCGTAAAGAATTATATTATAATATATAGTTTATCCTATCGCCTAAATTGCAATTACCCTGAAACCCTCGAAACCCTTAGCTGGTTTTTACAGCATGCCCGGGAGGAAATGTAGCTGGCACATTCTATGTTTTTCTATCACTCCCAGTCCAGCATGGAAGCAAGAAGAATTTTACAGTGTTTCAAATACAAACATTTTTATGAATATATTATAGGTTTAATTTATTATTATTATATAATTTTATATTATATAATTTATTACTAAAAGTGGCGCCACCCCTGCTCTGAAATCGCCATAAGCATGACAATGTCGGAACATCTTTTCGTAATAGCGGATACAAACATTACTACTCAAATATTTCTTCAGGTTACAAAAAAAACATGCTGAAATATAAATTATGACATAATATTTAGGTATCTACCCAGATTTTGAGTCCTTTTTCCCTGTCATCGAACTTTCATGACATGACCATGTCTCCACCACACACATAATCAAAAAATAAGGAATATATTATGACGCACATCTCAACAATAACCAGAAAAAACGAATAAATGATACATTATTCCTTTAAAAAAAAACAGCTTCTTCAAACAAAATATATTAGGCAAATTGCTGCGACTGCAGCGCCGAGGGTTTAATTTTTGAGTACATGCCTTGGGGTTCATCGATATACACATTAGACAACACGAAAAATCACATAAATCATCTCGTTTATATCTCGTACGCTTACGGGGTAGACAAAGCGTCAAGAGCTTATGCTAGTCGTTATCGTCACGTTTGACAAGATAGGATAGAGAGACGAAAAGTTCGAAATATCGATGTTGATCTACGAAAATGACAATTATCGTAGGTAATGGGACACCAGGATTTATCGGGTCGTTCGACCCACAGTCCCACAGCAGAAGAAGGATAGGACGCACGTTTAGATTTAAAATGCAAAAGGAATTGAATATATCTACCTACGGTTATTATTTGGAAATGTGATAGATTATGATCAGAAGTAGCAAAATAATAAAATAAGGTACACTTTTTATGAATCTGTTACTAATGAAACTGCTTCTGCGGTCTAATTGTCTGAGCCATAGGTTCTCGATCCGGAATCCGGATCAATCGATAGCATCATGTGTAAGTCGCTAAATGTGCATTTTACGTAAAATGTACAGGTTGCAAATGAATCCTAGATTTTTTATAGAATAATTCTTGATTTCATCTTGATTTTTATTTAAATTTCGCAATATGTTAGTCCAACATATTCTAAATACTAGTAAAATTCTACGCGCCTGATTCACACTGTACTGCTAACTAAACAGACCGTGGCGAAACATTGTTGCCTTTACAAAGTTACAGGCAATTCCAGTGAAAAAAAGAGTTCGCTCTTGATCAGAAGTGCCAGAGACAGTGTGGGTAAAGAATCATAGTAACCTGTTCTTACTTACATTTAAGAAATTAGGGTTGTACTTACTTTAAATGATCCTATGGGACATTACAATGCATGCATAAGATGCATTGTAAGGTCCAATAGGATCATTTATAGATGCAGGTAGAAGTTCTTCGGAACTCTTGTTTTTGGAGTGCACTATTTTGTTGTGTGCAATATATGATGGATTGGAAGTTCTGATTTAAGTGGCAACTTGTAGGGATGGAATTCTGCGGTGCGTCTAGATGTCCGAATCCAAAGATGCCGGTTACCTACACAACACAGTCTGGCCTGCCCTTTTACCTTATCCAAAAAAATATTAAATAACTTTACCTCGTTGTAAAAATTAATTTACGTTTATTACGATCCTTGTAAAAAAAACTCGTATATACTACCTAAACAAACGATAAAATATTTTTTTGTTTCTTGTTTACATTACATCAAAGGACTTGCATTATTATATTTTTTATTAGATCATTCAAATTTAATCTACGTCGACCTTGGAAAATGAAAGGAAAGTCTATATTTATTTCGGCATAAAATATAATACGGAAAGGTTTTGGCATGTTAGTGGTGTCAAACAATAAACGGGAGCTCAGGGAATGACGCAGGACTCATAGTCCTGTGTCATAGTTTCTAGGACTGAAATATTTTTTTGCATTATTTGCTGTAGTATTTACTACTGCACTACCATCCGTAGGCCTGTCACAGTCTAATGGTGTTCTTGATCATTTTATCGTGGTTTCAATTCTCGTCTAGGGAAAACACAGATTTTATGATCTTCGGGCATTACATGCTGATGGAGATGATCATTTGATTGAACGTCAAATAAGATGATCTTGGCTACGTTAGATAGGCTACAATAAGCTATCGGTCTACTCACTCTTAATTTGGAAACGGGTCTGAATATATAGAAGACATGGAGAGGAAGAGAAATAGAGTGAGAGAGATTAATCAGATAAAAGGGCTGCACCCTCGGAAGTTAGGAATACAGTATTTTTTAAATAATATATAAAGGAATAATATCTACTCTCCTTAGAAAACAAAACACAATAACCCTGGGGCCTAGTTTGAGCCACAAATGTGGAGCTAGCATGAGCGCAGGCGCAGTTGTGGCGAGGCGATCGTTTGAAGCCCAGTAAACAGCCAGTACGCATTGTTGCCTGCCACACCACTCCACTGTCACGTGACCATTGACGTCAATGCTGACCTCTGCTGCCTGCCTCCTGCCAGCTTATCTCAGCCTAAATGCCCCGCACTACTGGCAAGTGGCAACTGCCAACCGCCGGTCGACTGCCATCATGGCATGCCAGTTGCCACGGTCCTGCGGATTACGACACTCCACACACATCGCTCTAAAAAACAAAGCCATTGTCTGTTTTAATTTATAGAACAGCATCCGTAATGAAATATTTATGTATGCTCGTTAGTGACGTCAATAAGGTTTATTATCCAGCTAAAAATAAAAAGTGCAATTATTTTCACGTTAAAAATATCACTCTGTTTACGACTCACAAACTGGTTTCTATTATTCCCTAATTAACTAAGAGATATAAGTTAAATGATAACTATTTATTTTTAACTCATCTCTTCATTTTGTAGCATAGTATCTACCTATTATAGTATGATAGCTTTTAAATTATTCTCTTCATTCAATCTTATAACAAGCGAGATTAATATAATTTCGTGCCTGTGTTCCATCGAAAGCTCCTAGACGAGTTTACCAATCTAGATTGTAATCTATATTATAGTGACTTATCAACATAAACACTCTCTAATGTTTATGTTTTCTTTTATCACATAATAAAAATAGGGTTTTACCTGTTATTATAATAAATTTAATTAAATGTAAATAATACCTAATATTAAATACCTACGAAGGGGGGTGTCACCCTCGGCTAAATGAATTTTCCAATAATTATTATATTCTGTTCTTATGTACCTACTCTATTTCTAAAGGTGAAAGAATTTAGTAGCTAACAGTTATTTTTGGTTTATTCGTAACCAATAAACAAACGAATCTTTCCTCATTATAATTTATAACATTAGTAGTACTTATAGATAAATTGCGGCTTATTTATATTTTCCACTATGTATCCTATTTACGTCAATAATTCAACACTCTATTTATTATTTTCCTAAACCACAAAATTTTATACTCGTATTTGGCTGAAACTTGAAGCCCGGATGGTGTAGTGGATAGGGCCGCGGCCTCCTGTGCAGGAGGTCGTCGTTCGAATCCCACCACGTACAAATGTGTTTTTCGGTTTTCGAATTTCATATGTAAGTTTATTCGGCGCTTTTACGGTGAAGGAAAACATCGTGAGGAAACCTGCACACACCTACGAAGAAATTCAAAGGTTGTGTAGGTAACCTAATCTAGGATTGGGTCTGGTTTCCCTTTTGGGTTGCGGAGATCAGATGGCAGTCGCCCCGTGAAATACGGGAAAAAGGCTAGGAACATGATTTGGCTGAAACTTGTACCGTTCCGATCACACGGACATTTCAGTACACCTACTATTGTTTAGGTTTCAGTTGAAGGTTATTAATATTTTCGTTGACACGGTGAAATAGTTATCATTATCATTTAAAGTAGAAGGTGCTGACAGCTTTTCCCATAGGTCGATATTATGAAAAATAAATTGATCCTCCCTAACGGCATATTTAGCTGAAATTTGCTGACACCATTTTTAGTGAAGATTTTTTTTTGTTTTTGATGTTTCTTCCAACGGTCGGTAGAATCACCATGTTTGTCTACTTTTCCTTACAAATGTTTTATTATTCATTTTAACGTCAAAGTTTCAAAAAAATTGGGCGCATATAAGTATTTTGAAGAACTTATAAAAATAAAATATTTTGCTAATACAGCTCTAAATGAATGTATGAAATCAAATGTCATTGCCACATGTTTAGAATAATTTAAGAAAATTATGGTTTTCCTCCATTCAAAATGCGAATGGTCACATTTATCGACACGAGCTCGTATAATTTCTGCTTTCTTCGAGTGCCGCCATCTCTCCGGACCCGTGCTCTAAGGCATTGGCTTTTCAAATTCAATCGGCCACGTGACACCCCATGGCTGGTAAAACATACTGAAAAACGTGAAAGCCTTATAAATCTCATTAGGATACGTATGATTAGAAGTGGTTGGACGTAAACAGATTTGAATGTGGAGGTAACGACGACCGGCATTAATTTTTTCGAGAAAACGTCAGATCTTCGATCAACATCAAGTTGAATGGAATGAATAATATGGGATAAGAATAATTCACATAGAGTATTTAAAACGCGACGGGCTCTCGTTTCGAGGCTTGTGAACTGTAGTGTTGCATTGGTTATTTATAAGGGATCACGTCTCGGTAAATAGTGACGCTAGCTCGCAGCAGGGTGGCCGAACCCCGCTGACCCCTGCGGCCCGTGACCGGACGAGGACTGAACCCTTGGCTGTCAACCGCCTCATACCTACGTAACCGGCGTAGTACCGATGAAAGGAAAAATACGCAGTTGGGTTTGGTCATGTAAAGAAAGTGACTAAGTAACATCCTAATTATCATTACAGTAAAAAAAGTACTACCAGAATAATGTAAGCAAGTAAGCGTTAGAAAAAACAGTAGAACTTTCGCCAAATGTTCTAGTAGTCTCTGAACATTGTGTAAGACAACAAATATGTAAAATATTGTGAAATTAGCTCACAAGTGATACGCGGAACGCGCAATCGAAAGCAGACGTGTTACACTTCCTCTCGTCAAAAATATCCTCATTTAAATTGTTAAATCGTGTGCTCTGCTATTAATTTTTGTACCAATTTTTTGCCCGTAATCTACACTATATTATAGTGAAAACAGTTTCTCGATACGTGCCCTAGTTCAGGAAATACAAACAAAAACATTCAAGAATAAATAAATCAAGACTGCCCATTGTGACCTACAATAACTCGCCACTCGCCGCGCAGCAACCGGTTTCGTCGCCCCACACCGCAACAGCGCAGCGCGCCAAGTCCAAGCGAAGCTACCGGCGGCGGCGCACTACACGCCGCCCGCTCTCCTCGTTCACTGCCGCTATCGCCCTGCTGCCGCCGCCCGCTTGCGCTTACGTACTGTGACTCACCGGTAACGTAAACATTACACTTATACCAAAATGTCAACTGCCTGCAGTGGATGTAATAAGCCAATACTTAATCAGAATTTCCTGGAATGCTCAAAGTGCACAGAGTTATATGATTTAGAATGCCTTAACATCGACAATCGCACCTTTGAAAAATTCACTGACGACTACAAGAACAAATGGATGTGTCCTAGATGTGTTAGCAACTTGCCTAAAGGTGACAACACTAGCACTCCTGCTAGAGCGCCGAACAACGCCACTGCATTTAACAACACCTTCACCCCCTCCGATAACATCAACCACACTCGAGGAAGTCGTCTAAAAGTCACAGACGCCTCTGAAAACTCTCTATCATCTCTAGTCTCGGAGATCCGACAGCTCAGACAGGAAGTACAAAATTTGAAGCTACAAAAAATTCGAAAATAATAAACACAATCCCAAAAAACTATGGAAGTGCGTACGCAACTTCAGTGAATGCGCTGAAAAGAGGAATGTAGCTACTGAACTTACCAAACTCAAGGATAGTGTTAAGGAGTCACTCAATCATTGCAATAATTACTTCTCCTCAGTTGGCGAAAATCTGGCGCAGCAACTCATGACTCAGCTTCAGAAAAGTGAAGAAGAAATATTATCTAGTGACTCTGGTGTAGTTTTAAAAAATATCTCACCTGTGACCTTCTTCATGCAACCCACTGACGAAGTTGAAGTAAACAGGATAATTATGGAACTCAAGGCTGACTCTGCCCCGGGTCACGATGGCTTCACTGTGACCTTGATAAGGAGTATTAAGAAGGAGATAATAGGCCCTCTGACCTACCTAATGAATCTCAGCATTTCTAGTGGAGAATTCCCAGGCGACTGGAAACGCGCGACAGTTGTTCCGATACATAAAAATGGTTCTAAACTGTCTCCGGAAAATTATAGGCCCATATCACTTCTGGGTATTTTCTCGAAAATACTCGAGAAAGTAGTAAACTGTAGGCTTATGAGATTTTTGGAGAAAAATGGTTTGCTGTCCAGTAGGCAATACGGATTCAGATCTAAAAAATCTACAGAGGATGCCGTGGGACATCTAGTTCGACATGTGTCAAATAGCCTTGACAATGGAATTAAAGTTGTAGGTGTATTCCTAGACTTAGCCAAGGCGTTTGACACTGTTTCAGTCCCTATATTGCTGAAGAAACTTGAGCACGCTGGTATAAGAGGGAAACCCCTGGATTGGTTCCGTAGCTATCTGACGGGAAGACGCCAATGTGTCAAGATTGGAGATCTCATCAGCGAGGAATCCTCAATTAACTTCGGAGTTCCTCAGGGCAGTGTGCTGGGTCCCTCGCTTTTCGTTCTTTATATGAATGATGTTCACACAGTCATTCCAAGAACCGCTGAGGCTATTTGTTATGCGGATGACACGGTTGTTTTGTTTAGTGGAAACACATGGGAGGCAGCAATGCGTAGAGCGGAACACGGGATGGCACGGCTTAAATTTTGGCTTGATCACAACTTGCTTACCCTCAATACATCGAAAACAAAGTACATATGTTTCCATAAGACCGCTGCCTCGAGACCAATTACGCCACTTACCTTAAAAATCCACCAGGCATGCGACTCCGCACGCTGCCAATGTCCCATAATTGACAGAGTTATGAATATGAAATATCTTGGAGTTACTGTTGATGAGCATCTCTCTTTCAAGGCACACCTTGACTCAATGTCTAAAAAAACTAGAAAGATGATTCACGTCATGAAGCTGCTGCGAAACTCTGCCAGCAAAAGTATCCTGAACCTGGTTTACAAATCGCTATGCGAATCAATTATTAGCTACTGTATCACTATCTGGGGAGGTGCATGCAAAACCCAAATGCTCTTACTGGAACGTGCTCAACGTTCAGTGTTAAAGGTGATGCTCCGTAAACCTTTCAGACACCCAACTACGTCCCTTTACGCTGAAGCTAAAGTGCTTACGGTAAGACAATTATATGTAATGAAAGTTACTCTATCGATGCACCGTTTTGTAATAAACTCACGCGAATACCAAGATATGCTTAAAAAACGGATATTTAAAGTACAAAGGTTGAACGTGAAAACTGAGTTTGCTCAGCGCTTGCCAGGTTACTTGTTTCCAGCAGTATACAATCGTCTGCTCAAGGTTTGCGATATACGATACAGTTCGGTGCGTCAAGCTAAGATTGCTACCGAGCGTTATCTGCTTTCGCTATCCTTCGACCAAACGGAAATGCTTATTACCTCTCAAAAGTAGCCCTTCTTCCTCTTATATTCGAGTGAGTAACATATAATGTACACACACACACACACACACACACACACACACACACACACACACACACACACACGCACACACACACACACACACACACACAAACTTTCACATCCTACTGTTTACCCTACCGTATTGTTTTAATGTTTTTGATATTTTATATTATGTCACTAGTCTAGTTGCATGTTATCTTTTTTCTAAATTCGGAAATATGTCTGCCATTCTGTAAATTGATCGTCAAAGTAGGACGCCCGCGCCACAGGTTTTCCTATAGCGGGGTCCATAGTGTTTGTAAATTGTGCAAATGGTTTGTTAATAAAGATATTTGTAAAGATATTTGTAAGTTTCTGTGTCTTGTATAATATAAGCAACAGTTTACATGTCACGTGCTTGCGAGAGGAAAATATAATAGAACGGAGCACTTTCCTATGCAAAGAGATGAAGAAAACGTGAGTGGAGAGCAGTTAGGAGGAACGTTCTTCCCAGGTCACTCACCGCTTTCAATAGAAACGTACGTAATATATTACAAAATAAAATACATAAGTTGGAATTAAAGAGTTTTTTTTTTTTTTCAGGAAAATTCGACCGGCTTTATGGCAAGGAATAAGTAAAGGCTACACAGGTTTTTGAATTGCAAAGAGCATCTCAGAATCCTAAGTTCCTTGAACTACAATGAACTGTTTAAATCGGTAACACGTTTTTACACGTCCTTAGCAACAAAAAGTAAAACATGAACCGCACGCACGGGACACCAATAAAATTAGTTACAATGGGAATTTTTTGGACGATACTTGTGAGTTCCTGCAGAGGGCGCTGAAACTGGCTAAAAATACGTTCCTTTACACGGAAAAGTCTATTGACTATTTAATATCTTTTCTAATTTTGTCAAATCAATCTTTTCACATCTCCCAAAGTTGTATTTTACTTATCTATAGTTCAATAATCAATAAAACAGCACTAAGTAAGCCTTTCTAAACTATAAATTTTACACTAAATAGACAGGAATAAATTAGCCATTTTGAGATTTTCCATAGCAATCTCTTCTATATACCTAAAACTGGTACGTACGTGCTCTTTGTACTCCATAGAACACAAAACTACCGGCTTTAAAAGCAGGACGTGGGCAGACGCCTAGCTATGACGTAATAAAGATGGCGGAACAAAAAAATAAACAAAATTTTGTCAAAACATGCTTTGTGGGGTATCATATGAAAGGGCTTCTTGAGTAGATTACAAATATAAAGCACACTATAACATTTCTAACACTTGATTCGATATCACATTTATTGCTATCGTGCGGTGCAGGTACTTGCTTTACGGAAATGGTCATAATTCATTTATTTAGTATCGTAATATAATGATATTTATATCTTTTAAAAGGACATGAAACGTGCTTAAATTTTAGTAATGAAAATTTACACAAACTAATCTAATTTTCGAGTTAATCTGGTGTTTTTTAGTACTCCTATATCATTGAAATACTGTAATTGCTCCTATAGTAACCTAACCGACCCTGCCTGCAGACCCATAGAGTGTACCCACCAGGGCAACATATCTCAAAAGTTACCTTAGGATGTGTACAACCAGTTTGAGACCCATTCATCCCATCACGCCAGTTTGCAAGCTTTGTCCTGATTTTGATCCTTAACCGTCTTGTCAATGAAAAACATAGGTACAAACGAGTGTAGGTAGTATCTAATCTACGGTTTTTCGGCCATCACTATCAGCCATCAAAACGCAATCACTGCTGGTTCCATGGAACAAAATGTTTAATTCTGTAATTAAATAATAACTGTGTAATTCACGCGTTATACCTATCATAATTATTTTGCACGTTTATCAAAGTTTGTATCCGGATACAAAGTCTCTCAAATCGTTTACGTCTATTCTATTGAATGAACTTTGTAAATTTTAAAACAATGTAAGTATTTTTTTAAATGACAAATGAAATTCTGAAGTTCAAATTGAGTATGCCTGGGTTTTCCATGTTTACTTACTACAAAGCTAATATTTACTTATTAAAAACCATGTCATACTAAATTGAGTAACTGGAACTGACCGAGAAATTGAGTTAACAGTACCTCGAGAAATTGAGTTAACAGTACCTATGTATTTTATGAGACAAAGGGTTATAAAGGGTTAAAGTAACGTAAAATTACATATTTTCTCAAATTTTAAAATAAGTAAAAAAAAGATGAATAGCTTATGTACCTACCAACCATAATATATAGTGGTAGAGTAGAGCTTCTGCTACAAGAATAAGTAACAGCTATAGCATGTTATAATAGAAAACCTATCTGAAAAGCGGTTTGATTCCACTCAAAATTACACAACATAAGACTAATGTATCAAAATTCCCGGTATAAAATCGGAAACATCTGAAATCGCGAACAATTTCAGAGATTACTTTATTCGGAAATATTTACTCTAAAAACTATAAAATTAGGCACGCACCAGCACGTTAATATTTAGGAAAAGTTACGCAATGAATATCGGAAGAAATTCAACATAGGTATGTATAAAAATAACGCCCGTTTAGCCTATAGCTTCAACAGCCTAAGTATTTGTCTGTCTGACAAAGAAGAATTATTTAAAATGTTTAGTTTAGTACTGACTTTAAGAGTATGCCTGAAAAGAAAAGCAGATAGCAGCAGAAGCAGGTTCATTCTATTTTTTTATCGCTCCTTGTCCAGTGACAATAGTAACCTATGCCTATGATCCTGGAAAATCTTTGGTTAAGCATCTTCACGCGAAACAAGTAGGTATAAGTACCTGCTTAGGATGAAGCGTGTAAGTGTCTCTAGACGACATGCTTCGGCCCAATGTCTAAACGTGCGAAAATATTTATACTATTCCGTCAAATATTTAAATTCCAAACATTCAGAGGGATTTCCCAACACTTAAATCGGCACATATTTGAGCGATGCTCTTGGGGAATACCAGCTAATTCAATATTTTAGGACGGTTCACTAGACGAAATCCGCAGGTTTACCTGCTTAAAGTTCATTTCTGAGGATATAATAGTAGTTTATGAAGCTGCTACATATTGAGGGGCAATACGAGTGTGGTTTGTGAAACGAGCTTTAGGGAGTCTATAATTTTATCTCCAAATTTTAAGCAGGCAAAACTTTTCAGCAGAACTTCAGGAGTCGTATTTTTGAACCGCTTGAAAGTTAATGCGTATACGAAAGAGTAATGTTCTCATGCGATTTCCATACAAATTGGCATGCGAAACTTGCTTTTTCGAGCGGTTCAAAAATACGGCTCCAGTATTGAAATAATTATAAGCACTATCAAACGGATAGCTTCTTTTACTTTCATATTAGAGAAGGTTTATTTCTTGGTCAATACCGAAGTGATTCACGGTTTAAAGACAAGTAGGCAAGCAAATGTTTGCTTATATACTGCGTATACATAATTAGGTAATTGCATTAAAAAAAGTTTGTTGCCCGAGGGTCACGCCTTTTTTAATCGTGACAAATTTTATATAGAGCCCGTTAGTATTTCCAAATATATACTTAAAATATTTGTAGTTTAAAAAAATCATCTTACCTTGTTTTTCTTTTCAGCATGTTTGTCACTTCGAATAACTTTGATGCCGTTTCGAAACTGAAACAAGTGAAAAAAATTATCATACTCGTACATTCAAAATATTCTCTAGTGGCGAAATTGAACAGCCTTTCTGTACCTTGGTATGGGATGATCACCATTTTGATTTGATAAAGAAGAGCTTTGGCGCTTGTACTGTCCTTTGCTTCAGCAGACATGTTTACCTTGCAACCAGTTATTTTTCTATTCCCGCATCGCGAATAATTTGCCAGATTTCGTAAATTGTGGAAATAGCTGCGCCACACGAAAGGATAGAATCAACTAATATAAGAAATTTTTACTAATCAATGCTACCGATTCGGTGAGAGCACGACCTAACAAAAATTGAACGAAAATTATTGCCATCCCTTTCTTTTCCCACATTATAGAAAATGACAGGTGACCATTTTAGTCAAGATGAAGCGCAACCGAATTGCTCCTAATATTTCTTTCAATTCATATGACTAGGAGTGTTTTTGTTTTCCGCCACATACATAATTGTGCGCCTTATCATCACGTGGTTTTAAGTCAAACACGTGGCTTTAACTAAGTAGAACGTAGATAATGGATTAAGCCGGTATCGTGCGTGTTTTCTTTTATAATTCCACAATAAAACCATAATAAAACTATCAGTAGGTCGACAAAGTTATTGTTAGGTCAGTACCTCCTTCATTAAATTATTGTCTATTTATAAGTTTCTTTATTAGGTATAATGCGTAAATAGTATAGTCTATTTTTAGACATAACGTAGTTTATTTGATAAAATTGCGCGAACTAGCCAATGAACTAGCGCATAAACAATGACATTTCATAGGACACTATGGAGGACAAATTAATTCAATGCAATTCACCAAAACCTCACCAAGATAGGAAGAAACTAAATAGATGAGGTGGGTATCGCGGTCCGGAAAACTTGTAAGAACCAAGTCGATTCACTGCAGCACCGAAGAGACGTCACTTGAGCGGTGTCTTGCAAGATCAAAGGAAGATAAAATGTCTGTCTTGTCTTGTTGCAAGATCAAAGGAAGAAAACTTATTTAGCAGCATACCGGTCGAGCATGCTAGTATATTGAAATAAAAGTAGAGTGCTCAAGAACTCCACGACCTTATCCCACCAGCTCCCTTCTACCATCGGACATCCAGACCAGACGCACCGCAGGATACCATTCATACCTGGTTGATATTCCACCTATTCAGACTAAGCGCAAAAGAGTGGAACTCACTACCTGCGTCTGTTCTGTGGTTCCGAATTCAGACAACCCTCAACACTCCACATTTCGAGTGAACAGTCATCTTTTGGGTAAACTCGCACCATCGTCGACTCCGTCTCTGTCGCCCACGACCTAGAGTGGAGTCAAGAGCAAACCCATTTCCAAATAAAAAAAATGTTTTACTTACAGCAGCGCAATGAAAGCAGCCGAAGAGCGATGGCGGAGGCGTCAATGGTGTGGTGTCTTGCGGTCCGCGAAGCTCCGCAGTGCTTACCGACTGGGCACACACAAAGTACAAGATTAATGGAACATGATCAAAGAGTTTTTTTTTTTTTATGTGCGACGGTTATACAATACATGTGTTAGTTAATAGACATTAGTTAGGCCCGCCCTTTGTACTTTATCTGCTAACAAAGAATATAATAAGAAATAATTCTGCATAGTTCATTAAGCAGTCAATAGAACAGACTATAACAGTTAATTTGTTTGTTTCTTTTCACTTGTTAATTATTTTTTTAAAGAAGAAACGGGAGAAACATTTCTGCATGTCATCTTTAAGTTGGACAGTTTTTTTTATGATTCTATGATATTTTCTTGTATTTTGTTTGCACAAGTGATCAAGCTAATAACACATTTAAAAAAAACTGAAGTAATTAGTTCATAGTTCGTACAAATATTACCTAAACGGTTTTCTGACTGAAGTAGGGATCTCCGCCTTCAAGTGTGAATATCATTATGCAAATATAGGTATAAGAGCTGTACATACCTATATAGTCACATTAGTCACGCTTTATCCCTGACGGGGCAGGCAGGTCGTCAATGGCCTCACGGCATATCGTTATGATTATGTATGACCTAGATATATTTACTTGGAGGTGTACGAGTACCTACGTACATATTATTTTATTTATGTGTACATCATATAACATAAATGTAATGAATGAACTAAAAACATGAAGACAACAATAGCTGCAAAACATAATAAAGCGCATAGTACATGTGCGGCGCGGCGTTGTTGGATCATTTCCATCTTGGTAAGTATACTTTGTGGTGTGTTTGTGGTGCATTGTAGATAACTAAAATAGTAAGTAGGTATATAATATACAGGATGTTAATTTAATTGCGTGCCATAGTTTAGGGGGTGTTTCAGTAACGTAAAAGGAGCCCATTAAAAATATTAAAAAAAATAAAGAAAAAAAAACAATAATCCGATTATTGTTTTTTTTTTTCATTAATAATCGGTAGGTATTCATAATGATTCCCAGAGTTGCGGCTGGCCGTCCGGTTATAAATCAATCGCGGCGCGCGCGAGTCGCTGTCGACCAATGAGAGAGACTCGCGCGGGCTCGGTTATAGCCGGAGAGCTAGATGCAGCTTTTGGAATCATAATAAATACTGACTTATTGACTTTTTTATTTATTGACTTGGATTTTTTTTTATTTTTCATGGGCTCCTTTTACGTTACTGAAACAGCCCCTAAGCTATAGCACGCAATTAAATTAACACCCTGTATTGTACACTAGATTTAGTTCCATGCATGGCTTTACCCGCAACTGTGCCACAACTCACAAGCCGCAACTCAACTTTTCATTTATTTTGATTAAGTACCTATATATTAGTATACTACCTATTTGCATACATGATCTTCCGTAATCACCAGACACTGCTTTTCTTGAAATAATAAGACTTTTATAGGTATGTGCATTATGCACATTATGATTATGATTCATTGTGTAAGGTATGTTGGGGTTAGGACGGTTTTTCGGTTTTTTTGAAGAGGTTCATGAAAATATTTTTCCTCATTTCCTATTTATGATTTTCAAATGTAATTAATCTTTTGCAGCTAAGCATAAAATTGCTATCTATTTACCAGTATTTTTGTTACACCATTGTACAGATTGGGTTAGCTAATCAAAATTCCAGGGAAAGACCAGACCATAGCGGGGTAAGTTCGGACTATGTTCTAAAAGCTACTTTATGGCCTTCAACATAAGGTTGTTGTCAAAACATGGTCAAAAGTCTGGGAGTAGGTCGATTTTCACTTGGACACGAAAATGTTGAGTTTTAGTTTTGTGCCTAAAAACATGTAATGCCCTATCACTGCACTGCGACGACTGCAGCAGACCTAAGAGAGGCGCACATTGAAATGGAGTTTTATATTATGTTGTCAGAATATATTTTATTGCCGCGTTTGGGAGTTATTTGGATTATCCGGTCTTACCCCAACGCACCTTACTTATTAAAAAATGGTAAAAGACCAAAATGCAGTCAAAATTATTTACTCCCTAATGACACTGCTTTCGCTTGATTCTACTCGGACTTTTCATCGAAAATTCGAAAACTTTGAAACTTCTTCTTGTCGAGTGGGTTTTCGAGTCGAAAGGCCCGATGAACCCTGGTGTCAGAGTTTTTGGAACTTGTTTTATTGGACTTTTCATTGCTAAGACTCACGTAGGTATCATTCATCATCATCATCATGCATATTCGATTCATTATTATTTATCCATGCCACATCCATGCTGTTAACTGATAAAGTACCTATAATTGGTTGATATAATTAGTTAGTGCGTATGACCATGTGTTTTCGACAAAATTTAAATGGTCACGTGTGGTGTGTGGTTAGATATATTCAAATTGTAAGTGTTGAATCAATAATGTGTTGAGACCAAGTACAGTGGTAACCTTGACAGAACAAAGCACGGAGCAGATGTGGCGTCGAGTGTGTGCTCGTAAGACGATTCGGTTAACGAGCGCCCATACTTTATACGGATTAACATAAACACTTTGCATCGAGTGCCACAATAAGCTGACACGCCTGCGCGAATGTGATACGGAAATGATATAAGCTTGCGAGCATACTCTTGAGGAGTCGTGACTTATAGATGTTAGTGTTAGTGTTCATGAAGTGTTTGTTTAAGCTTTAGTTATAAGTAGTCAAGCCAGTCAGTGCAGAGTTAAAAATTGGAGATTTTAAGTCACAAAATGCCTTAAGGTACCGGAGAGCCGGTCCGCGCAAATATTGATGTGTTACACAAACGAGTTGAATGCACCGGTTTGCGGCGCGCGACCTTGCCGGCGCATACGCACGCCGCGCCGATAACGACGCCACCGGCCGGTATAGCCACCCACATACTCACATCGGCACTAGTCGCGTCGTCGCCCGTGTAGACGGCCGAGTAGGTCTCCGGCGGGAAGTTGAACGGTGACGACATCTCGGCTCCGGGTCGGGCGGCACACAGTCCCGGAGGCCTAGAGGGTCGGGTGGTGCCGCATGCTCGTGGCGACGCGGGCGCGGGCGCGGGCGCGGCACTGACGCCCCGAGCGCCGGCCGGCGGCCGCTGGCGCACGCAAACACGCCGATTATCACTCTTCGCACCGATAGCGATTACCGCAACACAACACTGCTTGTGCGTTATCGCCGAACCTTATCACGGTCACTGCCGGCCGCTCACTGCCGTGTCGTTGTTGACAGACGTTTGATAGTTATATCGGGAACTGTGGGTAAGCGTCGGCGCCTCCCGCGTTTATACGAGTACCTACTAGACACATTTTCAATAAATAAACAATTGACGTGAGCGCAGATGGACACACGGAACATGAATACTCAACGAGCGTAGTTACTATTATTATTTATTGTTTGCATTTAATAGACACGAGTTTCCATTGCGATTGTTTTAACCGGCCAACTTAATTTCCGTGCGGTTGTTAAGAGGTTCGTTTTTGGAGTGGTCATGAAAAATGTCCCTACTTAGTCACTCCCTAGCTGAGTGGCTGAATACACAAAGTGACGAGAACTACGCAACGCGCGTGAATCATGTAAACAAAACGAGTTCAGTTTAAACGAAAATATTTATTTCATTGTTTGCCGTAAAAAAATTATTACAGATGTTTTACATGTTAACACAAACATGAAAAATCGTTGGTCCCTTTAAATATTAAATTACAAATAAAATCCATTAAAAGTAAGTGCCTTTAACCGGCGCTAAAATAAATCAGTCATCAATATAATAAATAACACAAAAATAATAATAATTCGCTTCTCGCAAGAGTTTGTTAACATACTCAACTGAAATTTTTAGGACTATTCAAATGAGGTAGAAAATCTAACGTATATGTATAACTAAAGTATAATTAACTAATTACAGCGGCATGCAGTTCCAAACACAACTCTCTACATCACTGAAATATAAATAGTATACATATAAATACATAGCAATTTCAATGTTTAATTAAGTACATGGTATAAGGCACAGGTATGTATTGGTAAGCAAGTAACTACAATAAACTTTTATTGCAGAGGGATAATCCTCACTACTGAACGTCCCCCGTATTATAATTTTATTCTACACAATGATGTAACATGCGCAGTATAAAGATAGTATAACATCACACCCCTAGAGCATATTTCACGTAGTCTGCAGTATGGAGTTGGTGTATAGAAGCAGTTGCAACGCTCGCTGCGTAGCGCCGTCTTCAGGCAGCCGGTGGATGCGTTGAAGAGCTGACTGCACCGCTGCCGCCACGCCGGCGCTTCGCAGCAGCAGTTTCGCCTATAAAAAATGTATATTAAAAGATGAATTCTAGTGATTATGCTGAAGAACCTAAAAAACCAAGACCCATGGGTCGAAATATTAAAGTAAAGACTACCAATACAAACTAATTAGTATGGGAGGGTCAACAAATATAATAGTATCCGCCAGGATCCGCTGCAAGGGTCATAAATCAGTGCATTGTTTCACATACTTGTAGTCTACTGCGGTCGTGGCGGATATTATAACCATATTTCGACTCGCGTAAAAAAATTATCCGACACTACCAACAAGAAATCATAAGCACCATCTGTTTTTGTATAAATAACATATGATTTACCTCGTAAAATATTAAAACAGTGGCTGGCACAATTTATTATACAGCACAGTGTATTTGTTTATTGCTCCTCCAACCAGACATTTCTTAGTCATAAAATAATTTAGAAGTTTACTGCCTACGTTTTATAATTTGGTTCTTACTAAACAATTAACTGAAATACGTCAGTCACAAGCACAACAGATATTAGGCAAAATGAACGACGGTGTGCTAATGTGTACAGTAAATATATCAAAAGAACAAATTACTGTTGTAAATAAATGTGAACATTAACTTCTAATATTTAAAAACTATAAATAGTATTATTAATTATTCTGTATTTATGTGGTATTTATAGTGCAGGCGTTAAAATAATTATCATAATTTTTAAGGATACAGTAATCGGGTAATTGAGTTAACGCGGGGTTTATGCCTAGGTCTTTGACCTAAAACCTCCAAAATATAATGTAGAAGGTTAAGGTTAAGGACCTGGCCATAAACCTGACACTACCAAGCGACGGTTAATTAAATACAAATGCACGCCCTCAAATTCTATGCCTGTTCTCTTTTCGAACAAACTCTACCTTACGTACTTTACCTTATGGTTATTAGCAGCGAGGGCCCAGACGGCGCGCGTTGCAGATACCACTTCTGCAATGTCTCCTGCCAGCAGAGTGCCTGATATCAACTCCAGGAGGTCTCCTATGAAAATAAATAAGTATTTAAGGTCACAAAGTTAATGTGATATTATGAGTCGAGTAACATCCGCGATTAATGAGTAATAAAATTATTTGATTTTATTATGCGACAGTGCCTGCGTAATAAGTATAAGCAATGTAGATACTACGTCTGTATTAAAATATAGGTGCACGAAAGTACACTAAATACAATTTAAAGATGAAATACCTAAAAAGCGCGCTGTTAGTATAGGCCTTAAGGCCCCTTCATTCTCAGTATTTCCTTTGCTAGTTCCTTTGAATGAACTAGTGACACTTTTTCGTCTCGGTAGTTTCCTTAAAACCTATTCAAAGGGACTAAAGGAACTAGTAAAAGAACTACTGGGAACTAAGGTTATGGCCAGCAGGGCTCCGGCTCGGAGCGGTGACTCCCCTTGCGGAGCTACTCACTTGCTTGCAGCACGGCGGCGCGGCGGTGGCGGGCGACGTGCGCCAGTGCCGGCACGAGCAGCGCGCGCACGCCCGGCGCCGTCAGGATGGGCCTCAGCGCTAATAGGGCTCCGGCGCCGTCCGCGTGGCGCGATAGGGCTTCACACAGACGCGCCCAGGACAGCCCCGCCGGGGACACGCCCCGCTCGCGCACGCGCAGCTTGTATATCGATGTCACTGCTTCGCTCTGGAATAAATTCCGCAAATCAGTCAGATCATTACTACGACTTTGTTCAGGGAAAAGCTTCGCGTTGCGCGGCGCGTCTTTTCAAGCAATACCGATTAATTATCCGTGAACGCTCTCATACGACGCCATAGTAAGTACTTGTTCATCACAGTACTCTTAGTTTTTAATTGAGTTTTTAATTTTATATTCGATGGTCTCGCATAATATGAATATCTTCATATCTTCAGAACCCCAATCAATATCCTTTTCTCGTGCTGTGTTCTGACTGTTACAACTTAAAATTCCTAACCCTTTTGACACTTTTATTCATACCTTTAGTATAATATTGCGGCAATGATGATGAGGCACAATATGCCTCAGTATCTTCAGACTGTGCAGCAGTAAGTTGTCAGATCGTGGCCGAGTTTGTAGCGACGCCTCTCGACACACTAGCGCGCAAACCTCGCTGGCTAGACTTCGGCCACCGATGCAGGATGACATTGCTCCCCAAGCTGAATAATAGCATAATATTATATCAATTATAGAGATCTTAACATGTGATATGTTACGGGTGACACCATATTATCAACCATATTTTTTTTTATTGTTTTCCTCCTTACTTCAGTGGTAATCAATCTCATTCTGAATGATTAGTTACCTTTAGGACAATCGTTGCTGAATGTGAGCAGCAGATGCGCGACGCTGTCTCTAGTGTCAGCCGCGAGCATACACCACGCCCACAGTCGAGTCAGCGAAACTGACAACCCGTCGTCAGCGAAGGTTTCTTTAGCTGCTGGACATTCTACCATGTGGCAGTCTATGAGGATAAGCAGCCATTGTAACGTGCGGAGAGTTGGGTTCTGAAAGAAAAATGGGAAGTTACATTTAATAAAGATTGTTTTAAAAGCAGATTATCGTTATTCACATGCCTCCGATAGTGTTGTCTGACACTACGCTCTGTATCCCACCTTAGTTGTAATAACTTTGAAGAACTTCTGACAATCATACCAACCTGAGCCGCGCTTCTAAGCACGTCAGCGGAACCCTGCAATGAGAGGCGGTCTCTAACAGCTTGTAGCGTGTTGAGTAGAATACGCGGCAGTTGTCGGTGCACGCCGTACAGCCTGCAGCGCGGACTGGCGGCTAATAGCGAGGATAGGCAGGAACATACGCGATGCCAGCGCTCGTCTGAAAGTAAGAAAAGTTTGGTTTATCAGTTGTTTCAGGAGATCAATTTATCGCACAGACAGAAGAATTTATATCATTAATTTTATCAGTCATATCGACGAAACGAAAGTTTAGGCATTTAGCATACGCTGTCAAAAACGTTAACTTACACGTGAATTTTCTACAATAATCAACACAGTTTACACGGTAATTTAACGAATATATTTTATTTTAATAAGTATCGACATCTCTTTCTACATAAATTAAAAAATAAAACCACACACATCTCTAATAGTCAGGTTCAATACAATATCAAGTAACAGTCTAGTGATACATACCCAAATTAGTTAGTATCCTATTGTCAACTTCTAATTTTCGGTAAAGATAAATCAAAGCTTTACACAGTTCTTCCACCATGTATTCCGGCTGACAGTCATCATTTGCCTTGTCACCAGAACCCTGTCTATCACTGAGGATATTTTTTGTGAACGGAGACTTCATTTTGTCAAGGAATTTAACACGACATAGGTCTTGCTTTGGGTTGGAGCTATTTTTGGTGGCCGATTGGGCCAGTTGCGTCAAGCAATGCAACGCTGCGTCTTGAAGTTCTGAAATATGTCAATGAGATTTTATTTACACAATATTTATGCACTTTTTTGTACACAAAATGTACACTTGACCAGTAGGTACCTATTTCATCGCACTCCAAGCCTTGCAGCAAACAGCAGAAAAAGGTAGATCCCCGAGCTTCCGCGAGCGCGCGCCACAAGGTGTCGCTAGCTGTCCTGTCGCAGAGCAACGTCGCCATCACCATGAAAACCTGCGCTTGCGCTATCACTTTATCTGCTTCGGTTACTTCTGAAATCGAGTATTTTGCTATTCAGATTCAAAAATATCTTCAAAAGCACGGGAAAGAGAGTCATGGAGACCCAGGAGGAGGTATTTGCCCAGTGTGGCACCAATGGCTGGTTTTTTTTTTTAATATAAATAATTAATGATTAAACGAACTTACCTGTATGTGAAGTTCTATCATAATTATACGAGTGTTTCGTCCGAAGAGATTATTAAATAGCACTTAGTAGTACGCAACATAGGCACCACCACATTTGCACTTATTTGAGAGGGTACTTAAAAATTTTCCCTCTATTAAATTTTATATTTTTCTCTGAGGGTAGTTCTGTTGCCCTAGCTCCGGCCTGGTACCGATTTGTACGTCATTAAGTTCAGATATTCTGTTCCTGAGATCGGTTCCTGAAACCTTATGATGGGGATTAGGGAGGGTTGGGTGTTAATAATCTCTTCGGACGAAACACTCGTATAATTATGATAGAACTTCACATACAGGTAAGTTCGTTTAATCATTAATTATACTTCGTGTTTCGTCACTCGAGATTATTAAATAGCACTTAGTAGACTTTGAGAGTTACGAGTACAGGTTTCAGGAACGCGTTACTTTGTTATTCAGTAGATCTGATAAAACAAAATAAGGTGATGATTATTTAAAATCAATAGGTTATATGATTGTTTTAAATCAATAGTTTAGTTAATAAAGTAACTAAAATAAATCATTAGTTAAATAGGTATGATTAATGCATACGAGATGTAAACATAAGTATAGATATTATAACAACTTAAGTTTTATGGATCATATTGATCAAGAATGGCTCCTGGCCAAAAAGGTTCCATCAGCGCGTAACACATTTCAGTAACGGAAATTAGCTAAAATAGCGCTGTTAATAGACCAGCAGACGGTAGCGCGGATCTGGTTGACGCTGGTACCAGCGAGAGATCTGGTCCGAGGATTTAGCAGTAACCTTGTTATTCACCCAGCGGCTTAGTGTTTGCATTGACGCCGAATAGGTGTTTTTTTTTTTTTTCCAACTAAGATAAGTAGTTTTTCGTATTACGAAAGAATCATGTCCTAAGCAGGTAGCATTCTAGTTCTAGGTCCATTATTTATTTAATAGGTTTAGCTCCAAAAGAAAGGTAGGGATAAAAACTGTTTGTGTTGAACACGTCCGGGACGTTTAATTCAAAACTGAGATTTTAATTATAAGTAAAATAGTAAGTAAAATACTATGCATGTATATTTTTTACCCTAAACTATGCAAGTATATTTTTCTGCATTGATTCGATATGCCTTTCTTATAGAGAACGTTAGAGAGCGTTTAATATAGTTCTATTCTGATTTCTGGGGTACCATGACGAGAGGAACTAAAAAACGAGGTTGGTATATCCCACGTGACGTCATATTATATGGCGCGGATCGCAGCCTAAATATAAATAGGTACGCCTTTTTTTTTTTTTTTTTTTAAACAAAAAAAATAAGAAAATCTCTACACACGGTCATGCAACGAGACAATATCATGTCCGATCCGATCAGTATGGTTAGCGCAGCTTTACAACTGTTCAAATAGAGAGCCGAATTGCGTACCTTTGGGAACAAGTCACAGTTCTTTTCTTGATAGAAATTTTACATTTAGTATACTGTCCCAGTTATTTGATAGATGAGGGAGTTATTATTAAAATCTATTAGTATTACTAGAGGGATAATATCCCTTCCTCCGGAATAAGAATCGGGAATCCTTCTGCTACTGCAAATTTGCAGCCTGCAAATATAGAAAATACGATGTTGGTTAGGAGAGAAGGTCAAGCTCTGGACAAGGTAAATTGTGTACTTCTACAATTTCTGTGGTTCCGTCATGTATGATTCTCAGTAACATTTTTAATGTGATATAGTTTGGACAGTCGATAGTTAACATTAACTGCAAATATATCAAGATCACAATTCCATGATACCATAATGATACATATTTCTTAAATCTTTTGTTTAATTATCTTTCAAACAAATCAATCTAATGGCCGCCAAAATTAAAAGTTATTTATTTTATTATTGTATAGGTAATACAAATAAAACTGAGTCCAACATCATCCTTTTGTTATTCATTTGGATGTATGTGTCTAGCTAGATTGATCCACAGCTACAACTGCTACAAAATTGTAAGTACTTGGTCTTGATGTAGCTAGCAAAGTTTAAAATAAATTATCTTCACACCGCTGCTAAATATTTTTAGCAACTTGGATTAATACGGAAACTGTATGCCACCCATGAGTGTTTATATAAGCGATGTTATCAATACGCAGCAATCAATACCTGACAATAACATACAATGAAAATGTCTAAACAAGATATTTGGCAAAGATCATGAGTGTGGAAGATGCTGCCAGCAGTTCCCAGTAGTTTGTGTGCTGCTTACTCTTGTCCTCAGACGATATACCGCTTGCTGTGTGCTCTTATCACACGCTGCTTCCAAACCCCAAACGTTGAGGCGTCAGAGTGTATCTCGTTTATGTGACTATCACTTGTCATTAAAAGTGACCACAGTCCTCATAAGTTTTCTACCACCACCGTGCAAATTCTGTTTGCAGAGAGGGAATAGTCATACATCTGTCATAATCAAATCAGAGGGGCACGCCGATGACGCCCCAAGGTGGGTGTCATTATCATTACTGACAAATACTTTGTTGCTCGAATGATTTTTGTAAAGTAAACCATAATATTTAACGGCTGATCATGCCGATGTGAGCAGCCTTTGAGTTTTGCGAACTAACGAACGTTAAAACGTGTTATGGTTTGAAAAATCAGCAATTCAAATTTAAAATAATTTTTATTTTCTGGTGGTAAGCTATCTTGTTCTAGTTTATGTTATGATATAGGTAATATATAAGTTAAATTACATTATCATAAGTTAAATTGTTATAAAAGTTGCACTAGTTTTCGGTAGTAAAACAAGTCGCTTCATTTGACAAAAGCTGTTTGTTCAACATTCTATTTGTGATTAATTAAGCTATTATAAAACAAAGTTATAAAAAAAAATCAGCAAGTTAAATTGCATTCAATACAGTCTTCATAATTTTATTTTGAAGATGTAGGGTGTTACCATTAAAGTAATTGGTTAGCTTAGAGTTTAATTTGAACTTCAAATAATTTCTGGATAATAGGTAAAAAGTGTACTTTGATAAGAAAGTAGGTAGTTATCTTTCGAGATCTTTTTCTAATTTGATAACAGTACCATGCGGTACAGAGATCCTCGACTTTAAATGAAGTCGGTTAGTGATTGAATCATTGTTCCTGGTTTAATTTTTGACATTAAAAGTAAACCTCATTTTTCTATATGCGACAGGCATTTTAAAAGAGCTCCGATAGATATAAAAATAGGCCACTACAGTCGGGCGGATCGGGAACCGCACGTTGTATGTACAACAGGGTATGAATGAATATTCTATACTATGACCGTCGATCCAGCCTAAGGTGGTGCGGTCATTCATTACCAGTCGTGTGTTTCTAGTAGCGGTTACGTAATACCAACGCTACGAGCTGCGGCTACGAACGAGCTACGACCTCGTAGAGGCGGGCGGTGACCCGGGTGCAGGCGGGCGGCGGCGGCGGCGTGTCGGTCGCCGTTACTACGCAGTGATTAGGAAGCCTCGTTAGCTCAATTGGTAGAGCGATGGGACGGCATTCCGAAGGCCACAGGTTCAAATTCCACCGTAGCGAATTTTTGATTTCTTATTTTTCATATACATGAATAAAATAGCACTGTGAGTGTGAGTGCGAAGAAACCTGAAAAATACGGCCCTTTAGAGCCGGAACTTGTGTCAGTTATCTGCTAGTTTGTTTGTCAGTCTGGTTACCAGGCTGGTACCAAGATTCGTCGCGCGGCGGAATTCATGTTTTGTATGTAGGTACCTACTCATAACACGCAGCATACGATGTACACCTACAGCATAAATGTGTACCTATTGGTAAAATTGAATTTTCATGATCATTCGATCGATTTGCGGTCTGGTTTCAGCTATTGTATCGCGTATCAAGCGACATTGCAAGAGATATTTCTGCTTCTTTATGATGGCTTCCAATAGGGCAGCCTTTCATGGTCTTAGTGTTAAGCAATTGAGCCGCGATCTGTATACCTACAGTAAGCGGGTAATATAAGATAAGTATTTCCCTGCGATCAAAGCCGCGATTTGTGTACAGTAAGCGGGTAGTAGATAATATTTTCGTGCGACATCATTTACTGTCTTTTTAGACCCGATGTCGCAAATTACTGAAAGCGAGTCGCTATTATTGATGGACTTCTTTGCCGTATACTGGTAGTGGGCCCGGCCCGGACAAGCGGGGTGGCGGTGGGCCGGGGCGTGCACGCGAGTGCGAGGCCTGCCTGCAGCGATGCGAGGCGAGGCGGCGCGTGGGCGCGGGGCGCGGCGGCGCGACATCGCGCAAGCGAGGCGGCGAGTTTGCGGCCTATATTGTGTGATCTTAATCAGTAAGATGTGACCCCAAATGGATAACACGCAAACTAATCTTCTAGATCGTAATTATAAACGTATATTGACGTTATTTTTACATATTTTACGGCTAATAGCCGCATCATGTATGCAAATGACCGGTAAGGTAAAATTCCAAACGAATAGAACACGAACCGGCCTTCTTTTGCAATATAGGTATCACTGATAAAGTGATAATGATAAATAAAGGTACCTTCTGAATTGAATCTTGATTCCCGCGATGACGGTGTCGGTGAGCATTCCACGACGCGAACTCGACGTTTCAGCAGCACGGCGGCGGGGTGGCGATGCGGGGAGCGGCGGGGGTGCGGGGGCGACGAGGCGGCGACAGCGCCGCGGCGTCGGCGGCGGTAGCGTACGATCACGCTGACCCTGGCGCAGCTTCAGCCGGCGGTGAGCACGGCTTTCGCTGGTGATCTTAATCAGTAAGATGTAACCCCCACAGGATTACACGCAAACTGATCGTCTAGATCGTATATTCGGTGATCTTAATCAGTAAGATATAACCCCAAACGGATTACACGCAAACTGATCTTCTAGATCGTATATTCGGTGATCTTAATCAGTAAGATATAACCCCAAACGGATTACACGCAAACTGATCTTCTAGATCGTATATTCGGTGATCTTAATCAGTAAGATATAATCCCAACCGGATTACACGCAAACTGATCTTCTAGATCTTCCAGATTGTCGAAATTCCCGCAGTGCCGGTAATGGTGAAAAATCCCACGATGCGAACGCGATGTCGACACCACGATTTTTTCACAAGTTTTGCAATTATTCTTAACTTTCACTTTCATATAAAGCAATTTTATTCACTTTATGGAGTTTACGTTTAGGAAATTTGATATATTTAAATTTTTAAACTTTTTCTAAAACTGGTTCACTGTTTAAAATTTTGTCGTGCTTAGTGGTACGGCACAAAATTGCGAATGACGTACAAATCGGTACCAGGCCGGAGCTAGGGCAACAGAACTACCCTCAGAGAAAAATATAAAATTTAATAGAGGGAAAATTTTTAAGTACCCTCTCAAATAAGTGCAAATGTGGTGGTGCCTATGTTGCGTACTACTAAGTGCTATTTAATAATCTCGAGTGACGAAACACGAAGTATAATAATATTGAACAAGCGTCTCTCTTAAAACTAGTAAAATAATTATATATTTTGCACTCACGGTGATATTCTATGTTTAATTCGAGACAATATTAATGCAAGTGGGATTCGCACTGATAGCACATCGATGTTTAGAGATCAGCAATTTCGCACGGATGACTGAATTTCGCACGAATGACACAAGATAGCTGCTACAGCTGCTTTCTATATTTCCATGTAAATGAACTAGTATTGAGTGGCCAGAATAAATCTAAAAACATGAAAGCTTTACCTTCTTCCAAAGGCGTCAACGTTGCCAGTAAAGCAAGCAGGCAATCTTTAGTAGTAGCAAGTGTAGAGCGGACAGATTTGTGCGTCGCGGCCGCTGCCAACGCTCTGCACGTTGACAATCGTATCCGGTACACTTCTGAGGGTGAACCTTTTGACCATGATGCGCATCTGTGAGTATGTTAAATGGGGATGTTATAATAGAGTTCTATTAGCTGTTACTGATAGGTGGTTTAAAAACTCATC